>JAACJT020001924.1:0-13486 GCA_009936485.2 Gymnarchus niloticus
CCCTCCACGCCCCGCCCCGCCCCGCCCCTCCTCTCCTCTCCTCTCCTCTCGGAGATGCGCCGCTAAGGCGACAGCCTCGCCGGGGAGTCGGGTAGGGCGGTAAGGCAGGGCAGATCGTCTGCTGGTGAGCAGCGAGCGCCAGCGCCACTCAGCCAGCGTGAGCCGCGATGATGGCGGCCGCCGTGGAGCGAGCAGGGGTTCGTGCCGCCTTCCTAAACCCCGGTAGCGGCGGCGGCGGTGGCGGCGGTGGTGGAGCGGCTCCCGCAGCCGTCACGGCTGGAGCCGGGGTGGGAGCCGGAGCTCTTGGTTTCGGTTCGACCGGCTCTGGCCCGATCCCCGTTCCGATGAACCTTTTCGCAACCTGGGAGATTGACCGCTCTTCTCCGAGCTGTGTGCCGAGGTAGAGTATATGATGAGTGTTCCTCTTTCTCTCTATTTACTGTAGTCACTTCTCTCTATTGAAATCGGATACTTCTGAGTCCCCGGCTACTTTGTGATACATCGCTGTGCAGAGTGAAGCTTTCCTTACGGAGGGCATGTGTGGCTTGGTGAATAACAAGGGATGGGTTAGTCTGTGTGTCATATCCACAGTCCGCCTGTCATTTCACTGTGTGTGTGTGTGTGTGTGTGTGTGTGTGTGTGTGTGTGTGTGTGTCTGTGTGTGTGTGTGTTTGCGCGCAGTTTCAGCAGTGGACGTCCTATTGCCCATTGCATACGAAGCTGCCGCCTGCCTGTTCTGATTGTCACGTCTTTATGTCTCCAGTGCGTTTGCAGTGTCTGCCTGGCCCCCCGAGTCCTCCACCGTAAACAGAGCCCTGCTGGACGCCGCAGTTCTTCACGTTTCCGTGCGAAACACGGGGCTGATTTCTCTCATTCTTTCTCTCCAGCTCGCTCTCGATCGCTCCTTCCCAGTCAGAAACAGGACACCAGCAACTCGCTCTCTTGTTCTGCCCGATCCCAGGTCCCTGTAGCCGTGCATCCCAGCGCCGATCGCCCTAGTTAACGAGGAGAAACATTTTAACTTCAGATCTTCTAGTGAGCCCTGTTTCAGAAGGAGTCACTGAAATGCTCTCAAGTGCTATCAACATCAGCTGTCATAAGGGATTCTCTTGCAGGATTCATTTTTTAAATTCATGGCATATTATGCTCACATTGAAGTAATTACTGGCAAGTCAAACATGAGGTATTTAAACCATTTTCCATTTTTTAGGCAGTCTGAAAATAATTATTCTCCGGGTGTCTGGTTTCCTTTAACATATCCTTTAGTCATCCGGAGTCTGCACATACTGTCCATCTAGAAGATTTTTAGACGGTAACTTTGTGCAGATGTTTAGTTTTGACCTGAAGCTTATCCAGCATAATGGTTCATTTACTTGGACTGTTCTGAGATCGTCCCTGGCTGATTTAGATGCTCGCTTGGGTTTTACTCTCTAGCACATGGTCGCACACCTTCTACCTGTGAGATGAGGCTTGAATCTTTTGTTCGACGGCGGACAGGCGCTGCACGTTATGGCTTGCTTACAGGAGCATCCATCGCAAAACGCTCTCCTTGGTGAGGTATAAATCTGTCTTGGTGCTCTAGAGGCACAAGTCAGATGAACTAAATGAGCAGCCATCCTAACAGGAAAGCCTAAGCGATGTGTTGACCTTTCATACGTGTGATTCTTCTCCCATCGCGGTAATGCTGTCTCTCCTCCTCCTCCTCCTTTCCACGGTGAAGGTGGAAAGCGACGTGGTGCTTTTTAAGAGCAACTTCTATGTACTGAAATTCGCTTTGAACACTTGGATTTTCAGACGTTTAATTTTCCACGTTCCTTGTGCGTTTTTCACTAGACGCATCAGTGATGTTCTAAAATACCCTTTTGTTCAGATGCCATTGGGAATTGTCATTCTTGCATGTTAATGTCACATTTGTATAGTCCTGTAAATATTAGCATATTCTAGTTCCGTCCAGTTGTGGGGGGGCCTGGAGCCTATCCCAAGGCACAGGGTGGGGGATGCCAACCCACTGCAGGGCACAGTCAAACACACACGCACACTCACGCACCCAATTGCACACTACAGTCAATTTAGACGTGTCAGTTAGCCTACATTGCATCTCTTTGGACCAGTGGAAACCCACGAATTACGGGGAGAACACGCTAACTCCGCACGCACAGAGTGGCGATGGAATTCGAACCTCAATCCTGGAGGTGCGTGGCAACGGCGTTAACGCATCCGCCTCTGTGCCCCCCGTAATTTATTTTTTGCAAGATTGATCTGGTTAAGCAATACCTTTAAGTGCCTTTGCTTATAAAATTAGTTTGCTTATGGCTTGACATTATGCAATACATGTTTGTTTTTGTACACTTTACCCATATTGTAACATGTCCAAATGTTTTACTGAATAAATAGAAGTTAAATTCATAGTTCAAGGACACAACTGAACCTTTTCAGGAACTTTAACGGTCCGCCTTTTGGGTCTCTGATCCCGTTTAACTTCTGTGCTACCTGCTTACCTGGATTACCAGTCAGGAATGTCCTATGAGGTTATTAGACAATTATTCTGTGCGTATCATGGGTTTCTTACGATTCTCCTGTATCTAGAACTTGTGGGTGATGGCTTTTTAGCCACCGAGCTCTCAGTTTGTGTGGCAAGGTCATTTCTATCCCAGCCAACTCCTGCTCTACCTATACCAAGCCCATTGGGTGCAGCCTGATTTGTCTGGGCGCCGCGGTGCTGGTTTCTTCTCCACATAGACGACATTTGGTCGCCTCACCGACAACACACACACGAGTATTTGCATATCGATCTAATGCATCAGCTACCGTTACGTAAGGTGAGGCTGTCAGTTAGGGTGTCTGAATGTTCATCATTGTAGTGTTTGGCTGCAGGCCTCAGTCAACCCTCTCTGAGGGGACATTTGCGTATGACGAAGGAACGTGCTGTGTACGTCAGTGAAAGGTTAAGGCAGTTTTAGACTCTGTCGGTCAGGCCATTGATTGACTCGAGCCTACGATCGATCAGGAGGGTGGTATAATATCTATTATTCATGCTGGTTGGCAGCCCTTGTTTAGGTTTGATGTAGCGTCGGGCTACTCGCATGCTCTCGGGTGCGTGCCGTGCCGTCAATCGGAAAGACGGAGAAAAGGAGGCACGGAGAGGCATGTGTGAAATGTATTTGTGTCACAGCCCTCCTGTTGGGACTTGGGGTGTGTCTCCTAGGGGAACATCTAAAGATGTCATCCAGTTCCACTGACAACTCAAGCCTAGGGATTTAGGCCTGCCCAATTAAAATGGATTACATCACACGCTGACATTTAGGCGGCTGCTGGGTCTGTCTGTGATGTCGCTATCAAGTTGATTTGGTCAGCGGTTTCGAATCTTGCAGCGTCGTTTCTAGATAAGTGATTAACCCCTTTAGCATAGTTATGCTAGCTAAAGTGCCCTATAAAAATATGCTTTACTCGAGTCAAGTGACGGAGACTTTGTGAACGTATGCATTTTAGGAAGAAATGAAATAAATGGGATTTTAACTGCTTGCCGATCACACTTGAAAAGAGCCAGCTACGTCGTAAATGTGTAGGAATCCTGTGTCCATCTCAGACACCTTCACTTCGAACGTGGTTAAGATGGAGGAAGGAATGCCACTCCGTGGTGTCAGATGGTGGCTCTACATCCCTCCCACGTAGTATCCTGACCACCAAACTTCCTGCTTGTGCCGCCCGGTCCCGTGGAGGTTTGAAGAGTGGCAAACCCCCCCCCCCCCCACCTGGGGAGCCGGTCAAAGATGCATCCAAGTAACACAAAAGTCTCCCCATATCTGCCCCAGGACTGAGAGATGACTGTAATGTAGACTGTCCAGAGAAGGTTATGAAGGAAACAAATCAGTTCATTTATCATTCATTTTTTGTTCTGAAATTTTTCAAAGGGGTCTTTTTTTTTTTTTGTTATCCATCCATCTTCCATGGCCCTTGGTACAATAGGAGGTCACCGGGAGCCTGGAGCCGGTACAGGGTACGAGACTCAGGGCAGACCGGCCGCCTCCATCGCACGGTTCTGCTCGATTCCATTTTAGTATTCAGCAAACTTCAACATACAATGTGTACTGACTGTTCAAAATTAAACACCGTTGCCACTTCAGATACTTCTAACGGCCCTTTAAATGACCACACCTCTACACTTTTCCCTCCACTTTTCCAGGAGCTTTAATTGTTTTCTTTGCCCCCACGACTCGAGCTGTGATGATTTTACTGCTGAGCGCTTTTTAATTTGATTTACGATTTCAGGCCCGTAGGCCGACACTGTTACAAGCCCCGTCCATAAAACCGTGTACCAGTTTACCCAAACCTCACTGAACTGGCCTGCTCTCTTATTTTCACCTTTTCATTTTAGGCTTTATGGGCAGATGAAAGTGGAGCAGGCTTTCCAAAGCAGTCCGAGAATCCAGAAAATTGGAAGTGCATGTTTTTTCATTTAATTATTATGATTTTTTTTTTTTGAAAGGTTAGTTGCTGTGTTGTGCTTTTTTTTTTTTTTTTTTCCCCAGTCTGCTCCAGATTTCCAGGCTCTTCTGGTTTTCCCGAGTTTTACTTTAGTCTGGTGACCACAGTTCTTGTGCCTGGGCAAGGAAAATTTTTAGTTTTGTGTCTGTGGGGAAAACAACCACACTGAACCACACACAACGGGCCAAGTGAACATCCATTAGAGTCATTTTAGGTCTGACGCAAGACAGAGCGAGATGAACTCTAGCTCTTCATCTCCCTTCCTAACAAAAAGGACTACTTCTGTCTCCTCCTAGTTTTCGAAATGAGGATCTTCAATAAATCCAAGATTTTTTATTGACTCGCATACGGGGTATATTGATTTGCTGGACAGAGGAAGGTTCTAGCTGGGATTGGGATTGATCCCCAGGATATCTACATTCTCCACGTCTCAAAAATGTAGCTGGGAACCTTGTCACTCTGTTCCGTCCTTTAGCTTCTGTTAGCAGTTGTGACTGGAGCTGGATTAGAGACCCGTAAATGCAGGACCACACCCCCTGTCAGTCAACGTCCGCTTTTTGACACTTTAAACCAGCATACTTTTTACTCATCTGCCGAGGGCCATGATTGGTAACCACTGCACCAGTTTATTAACCGCTGCGCCACCTGCTGTCCGTCTTTGTAAGCTCAAAACAGTCTGCTTCAGTGTTACTGAAGGCCGGCAGGATGCCAAATATGTGGGCGGGACTTATCAGCTCGATGTCTGTGGCGGCCTGGCCTTGATGACAAGCTGTGACTTTTCATTTTTTTTTTTCACCCCCCGCTGAAAACAATAACCCGTTGTGCGCATACCTTCAAAAAAATAAAAAGGAAAAGTGATGATGGCAGCAGCCCTGCGGTGAAATGGCACCATGCCCAGCACTCAACCGATTATGTTCTGATTCATCAAACCTACGCTGCTGTATGCAGCCACGTGTCGGGTGGGGGTGGGTTTGTTGTGCCCCCACCCCCACCCCACCCACTGTAACCTCTGTGGGCTCATGGGTGGAGAACACAGAGGGAAAGGAGCACCGCGCGACAGCTGAGCAACACGGTGAAGCTGGAGGGACGTGCGGCATTGCAGAGAAATCAATTTCTTTTGGTTTCTTTTTTCTGCACTCCTCCTTCAAAGAGGCTTCAGGGTTTAACTTTTCTCGAGTTTCAGGGTGTGATGTGAGGCTAGTATAGCTGGGGGGGGGGGGGTTGAGCTTTTGGGCCTGACGAGTGAAGCCCAAATCAGAGCCAGATGTTAACATCTGCTTTGGGGGGGTGGATATAGGTCTGAAGTTCCTCCAAGGAACGTATAAAAATGGTGAGAGGAAGCGGGCTGTTCTCTGCGGTCCAGTCGGGATCAGCGTTTGGCGAACCGGGGTGGGGGAGTGCTGGTGTCGTGTTCTCTCGGCCACCGGTTCTGTCTGCGGTCTGAGCGCGGGTGGACGTCGCTGTGAGATAAGCAGGGCCCCGTGTGTCAGAGCGCTCACCCCCACAGCTCCGTAGTGGGGTCTGGCGAGCCCTCTCCACGGCCCGCCGGCACAGCGGAAACCGTACGCTGGTTCGACTGAGTCACCACTTTGTCCATGCCTTTTTGGATCCCAGATTTTGTTCCCTCTGGTGCGACTCTGCGTGGAATCTGCCCACGTAACTGCCTGACATACCTTCCTCCTGTGCTTGCTCCTCTCTGTGTACTGGGTTTCAAAACAAACCAGAAACCTACAAGCCTTCCTTCTGCCATACATACGCAGGCAGTGCTCTTTTAGCTGGGGGGGCGGTCCTGCTGGGGCAAAATGCTTTTATATACCTCTGAACTGGGCAGTGTTTGACCCCACTTTTGGCAGGGCTGTGGAGAACCTGTTCCTTTGGTTTACCAGTCCCAGGATAGCCTTGTTCTGGAGTAGCATTGGCCCAGGTTGCAGTCCACATGCTGATGGGTCCAAAGTGTGCTGTGGTGCCCCCTTTAGGCAGCTCCCTGTTTCTGCAGACCCAGCCATAGATTTGGATTCTGCCCTTTGGTGAGCACCTAGATGTTGCGATGCAGTATTTCTTCAGGCAGGACTTTGGACCAGATGGGTTTAGACCCTAACCCTAACCCTAACCATCCCTCTCGCACCCAACATGTGCTCCACCCCCCGAGTCATGAAATGCTCGCACAGTGAAAACACAAATGTTTTTATTCAGTTGCGTTCGTTTTTGTCAAGTGTGCCTCCCAGCACAGTGGCCCCACAGCACTAACACACGGTTTAACAAGATTACAAGATTTGACGCGACTTTGTTTAAAGGTTAGTGTGGAAATAAAAAGCCAGTCAAGAGTGTCTGACTGTGTGGTTGAGATGCTTTTTGTTAGCAACCCTTTACTCGGTGGTTGTGTTCTTTCCGGTCAGTGAACCAAACTTTGAAGGAGTTTATCTCCTGAAACTTCACACTCAACAGCAGACTGTCTCATTTCTGCTCTGATCTGGGAACAGTACTGACCTGACTCTGGGCACCTGGGATGTTGGTTTCTGGCTGACTCTGATGAGGTCCTGTTGATACCCACCCTGCAGAAAGACTTCAGTGTGTAACTGTGACCTTTCACCCCATTGGCTTGTTCCATTGTCTCAAACTGTGTCCAGAAACAGTTCTGACTTGCTTGCATGAATATGAAGAGAAAAGCGAGCTTTCTCACAGACGTATTTTGGGAATGCAATGCCGTAATCCCTCAAAGAAGGCCTAGTCTTCAGAGCAGTGAGTGATTTGTTTGAATGTTTCTTTGGCGGCCTTCACAATAACCCACCCCCCACTCTCCCTCGGCCTTGGTTCGTTCTGTGCCCAGGATGTGTGTGTCCCCCCCCCCCCCCCCATGGTTTCTTTGAGATCCTAGTTTGAAACAGCATGTTTCACAAAAAGCTGACGAATACACTGAACGGTCATAAAGAGTTGTGGGGATAAAGCACTTAAAATTCCAGGAACAATTTCACCTAACTTTGTAGCAAATTAATCCAGCTTGCAAAAAACCAAAACGGGAAACAAATTTCATCACCCCCGGCGCCCCCCCCCCCGCCCCGCCATCTGAGCTGAGTTTGTCCAGCTGTGCCTGCGCAGTATTTCGAGGTGTAAGATTAGTAAGGTGGTTAGTGGTCTGGTGGACATGGCCTGTTAGCCATTACCTTTGTTTATTTGGGGGGTGGGCTGGCATGGAGTGATAATCTCGGGTCGGGAGTTTGGGGCGACGCTGACGGAGTTTCTCCAGGGTGACCCGTCGTTGCAGTGTCAGAGGTCAGACATTTTCCATTCTGTGGCTAAGTGGCCCAGGACTGTGGAGATGGAGTGTTTACCTTGTTAGGACCAGTCCAGATAAGGGAACAATCAAAGCTAAATGACTTGGTATGTGGGGCTGTGTGTGGTCGGCACCTTAGTGTGTGCGCAGACACACACACACACACAAACACACAGATGGAAGTGGAGATTGCCCGTGGTGTGCAGACAGGCTGTTTTAGGCTAAAAGGAGAAAGTATTCAGATCTCTCATTTTCCATGTGCAGTCTCTGCTGTTGATCACAGGGTATCTGTCTGCTGATAATCACCCGCTCTTAAAGGGGCCATTCGTCATCTTGACAAAGCTTAAAAAATCATTAAATGAAATTCCATCACCTCCTCAATTAACTTTTGTTTCAGTGACTCAGAACTTGTGTCCGGTGTGAAAAGGTGACACAGCTGAAGACCTACAGTACACCCTGGACCAGTCCGGTTATTGGATCATTTTGAGTGTGGGTGTTATAAGACAGAGGTCAGCAGGAAGTAAAACGGAAATTGATGGCAGGTTGATGTTTTTATCCCTTAAACTCAGTGTCTAATTGGTTAGTTCTTCAGTAAACTAAAGTGGGTGAGAGAGAGCGGTCATTCCAGTTGCTGAAGCCTCTCTTACTGTTAACGTCCCTTTTAATTCATTTTTAAACAGTTTTCAGTAACGCGCATTGGAATCGTACTCCCTTTTGCGTTGCCTCCTCGCTTTCAAAACGAGGACCTTCATGAAATCGAAGCTTTTTATCACCTGACTTACTGGGTACAGTGAAATTCTTACTGATTTGCTGGTCAGAGGAAGGTTTAAGCTGGGCCACTGACTTCAAGCTTAGTGGTCATCGCTTTAAAAAGGAGGGTCCAATAAGCAGGTGGGCCCCACTAGCTCACCTCACAGGACCCCTGGTTCTTAGCGGCTTCCACTAGGCCACCGCGTACTTCCAGAGGTGGTGATGGTATTACCATGGAAGTAGCTGCCAAACCCCAAGCCAAGACCCTCAGCTCTTGGGGCCACATTGACCGATAAGCCCTCGCCATTCTGGATCTTTCTGTAGGGGCCTGTGCTCCACATGTCTCTACTACTTCCCATCCCTTTTGCCAGCAGGGTCATGCTGACCCTGTGCCAGGCCCGAGGGTCCAGCCAATTCTGGCCTGTGGGGAATCCAGTGAATGAGGTCAGATTGGTGCAGTGCATGCTGGGGGATTTGGGGGTGGGGCACAACAGCTGTAGGAAAGCATGGCTCGCTATAGGCCAACGTTTTTTTTCTCAGTACACCAGGGTGGACGAGATGACCGTACCTGTCGGTGATTACCGCGGAGACAAGCTGGTGTTATTTTTATCCAAGGCTCTCAGCTCAACGTTAACCACAGGTGGGCAGCCCTCTCTCTGCCCTACTGGCTGAGGCTCTTTGGGCAGCCATCGCCCCTGGGAGTAGAGCCTGGCTCTCCAGCCCAGTCTCCGTTGGCCCAGTACCCTGTGTGTGGTGCCGGCCCAAACAGCAGCATATCTTAGGGTCTGGGTACCTGCATTTCGACTATAAACCGAAATGGACCCACACCTGTGACCATTTCAAATCTGTTTATGTTTCATAACCAGTAACGGTAACCCAGTTTGCAGAAGCTGGCTGCTTTGATACTGGGTTAACGGAACAAATCGTGTCGGGTTATCCTCTGGCGCTTCTTGCACTTACCAGCTGGCGGTAGCAGGGATGGCCTTTTTTTGTGGATATACGCGACGGAGCGAGTTCCCCTGGGAGAGACCGCTATCTCGACGGGTTCAACCTGGCTCCTGCAGGTACCTGTCGTTCCCACTGAGTAGTCAGTCTCCCCTCTTATCCAGACCCACGTCTGTCTGGGTGCGTGGGATGTGGCTCCTCCGTGTCATGGGCAGAATCAGGCACCGGCTCCCTGGCAATGCTCTGACACCTGGGCCGGGCCTGCTGTGCTTTATCTGCATTCCACTGGCGATGAGTAAAAGAGCTAACAGTGACAAAACATCTTTCGATATAACCTGTTTATTGTTCAAGAATGACTCCTACTCAGTTCGGGCATCAGCGGGACCTTGTAACCAGTACGACTGGTGGCTGGTGAAAACCAAGCACCTGAGTTCATTTGAGTTCATAATTTCGGGCAGTATGACTACCAGCACGCCACACGAATGATACAACAGAGTTTTTAAAGGGTCCCTTTCTAAATTTGGGCCTTAAAGGCAAAGGTGTGATGGAGAAGGGAACTGATTGGCTTCAGTGGGGGTAGAGGCGGCTACGGTTTGTGTTGTCTTTAGCCAAGCGAGAACCTTTTGCCCCGTGCTATGGCTGTCAACCCCCCCCAGCCGAGACACCTGCTGTTTCAGTCAGCTGTGCTGAATTCCTGGTTGCCCCCCAGTGGAAAAGTCATAGCTGATATTAATGTGGAGTTGGGTCACTGCACAGTTAATGCCCAACCTCATGCCTTGTTCCCAGTTTGCTTTCTGCAAGCTGCTTCCTGCTATTACCTGCGATCTCTGGAGAGTCCAGTTTAGCTGAATTTGCTCTCCAGCCACAGATCCCTTATAAAAAAAAAAAAAAAATTGCCCTAGGCCACAGGAATCCGCAAGAAGGTCTTTTTGGGATTTTCAAACCCAGTCTGTGTCGGATGTTTAAATCCTTTTCAGTAGGTCGTCCTATGGAGAGTTTCCATGTCCGTGCTAAACGGTAGGCCCAGAGCTCGTTAGCTTGCTGAAATGCACCGGGCTCTCCTCTGTGCCTCCCCCCGGGGTTTTTGCAGTTTCCTGCTCCGATTTGCTTTCGTCGTAACTGTGTGATTGAGCATGGGGATGCTTCAGTCAGCTCGTCCTGGAATATCGCACCTCTTTAGGGTCTCTTGTCATGTATGCAGGGGCACCACTGAGTCGACTGTCGGCGAGCTCCATGATAAAGGCTTTCATCTCTTTCTGAACACTGTCAGAGCAGTTTTTTTTTTTTTTTCCCCAAATTCTATAGGTTATGTTCTCCCCCACCTTTTTGTGAGATATAACACCAGCTGTTGAGTGTCAGTCGTTCGAAACACCCGGCTGTTTGCGTCAAAAGAATTCCTGCTGCTGTCAAATCCTTGTTCGGTATGTTTTGGAACGGCCGCGCTGTTTTTCTAAATGTTTATCGTCAGGAATTCCAGCCATCGGCAATGCCAAATAGCCGTAGACATCCCCTTGTGAGCAAGGCCGCGACTGACCGTTGCTAGCATGTACTGCGAAGGGCAGGGTGTCTTGTGCTCCGCCAGAGTTATAGCTGGCTTATCTAAATGCCTGACCTCGTTATTTACGACGTTCGGGCTGCTTTGCTTCCCGGCTAAGGGCTGTTTCCTGAAAGCTTGAGTATCCGGGTTCACTTTCCTGGGAAGGGTTTTTTGACGACAGAAGCGCTTACGACAACGCTGTAGCTGTGTTGTGACTTCCGAGTGGCACTCCTGTGCATGGATTCGCTGGGCTCTCGTTGTTCTCTACCAGACCAGGAACTCACAAAGGATACTTTGGTTCGGTTTCTCGCTGGTTCTCTGCTCGCTCAGTCTCTTGACGGGCTCCAGGAGTGTCAGCTGAGGGATGACCCATGACTGTATGGGAGAGAGGGGATGGTGAGTTCCAATCTCCCCCACCTCTCCCGCTCCATGAGGCTTCCTCCGAAGCTTCCTGGAGGATAATTTTTCTAAGGAGACTTTCATCAAGCCTCTAGACATGGAGTTGGATCCCTGAGAGACAGGAAGTCATGGACACTCCGAGACAGGCAAGCATGAGATGGGGTACGAGAACCTGGAAGACATCAATGATTCTAAATGCCTGCTTTGAGGGCTCAAAGACTTCTCTGTATTTGTTCTGCTCACTCTGATCTGATTAATGAAGGAGCTGATGGTCAAGTGGTAACTAGGCAAGGCCAGTGTCTGAACAGATTGAACAAATATATGGCTACCATGGCAGGGTAGACGGAGCTAGAAGGGGCTCACAAAGGCAGACGAGTTTAAAATATTAAACAGTCCCCACTCTGAGCCTCGTCATATGAACTTTTCAAATGGAATGGGGGCGGTGCCTTGATGTACAACCAATCCCTGTGGTGATGGACCTCTTGTGCAAGCCAAGCACAGGGGCCCATGTGATCAGCATGTTGAGGGAGGACCCTGCGCGACCTGAAACAATACTTCTGAGTGTGTTCTACTCCCCCCTCCCTGCCTCCCCCCATTTTTCTCATTCTCAACTCAGGCATTTCCTGTCTGCCGTCCGCCAGTAGACACCGCGGAGCTGTTTGCTTCCAGGCTTTGCTGTGCTGTCACACAAGCTTCAGCAGTAGAGCCTAGATGCAATCAGAGAAAATAGCCAATTTGTGGGATCTGCGTCAGTCATCCACAACGCCGTCGCGGTTGACTCTGCATGTCAGGACACTGGCACCTTTCTAATAACTACGCAGTCTTCAAAGAGTCCTCGACTGCTGCTCGCGAGTCAAGGTGGCCCTCTTCGATTCTGGTCACCTGACTTTCACTGCAGTGTCAAGCCAGGCCCCGTTGCTGTCCTGCTTCCCCCTCGTTTCCATCGACCAGAACTCCTGCGGTATCCGCATTAGATCCATAATAGCAAGCCTTGTACCAATGTACGCAAAGGTTTTCAGTCAAAACTAGTGAATCGATATGCGATGAATCCAGTTTGTCAAACGATAGCTGTCCCTTATCACTATCTGTCAGCGTGTGTGTCCCGGGTTCTACGAGAACATCGGACCTGTCCGGGTTTACTGGCCTTCTCCCCTTGGCTAGGTTAAAGCTGCCAACCTCTTCATGCAAAACGGTGATGCCTAGTGCATTTATAGCCAGCCAGAAAGCTGCTTAAAGGAGCTTTCAAAGGGGGACGCGAGGGGTTCTGTGACAGATGCGTTTGTGTTGTGTAAAGGAAGAGCTCGCAAGGCTGTTTAACAGCTCAGATCCTAACATTACTAACGCATCGAAATTCAGGTTGCGAGGCTGAAAACTCTTGACCAACGAGGTGTTTCAAGATGGTCGGCCTGTGTCTGGCGGCTCCCGCTGCATTTCGTGTCCAGTGTCGCCTCCGTGCCCTGGTTTTTACACATGGCTGCCCAGAGGTACCCAAAAACAGGTTTATTCCAGCACCATCGCAGTACCGTGTCAGATGTGTCTATTTTTGGCCGTCTCTGGTGGGACCGTCTCCACCCTGTGTCGTCTTTACAGTCAGCATCATGCTGTCAGTGTTGGTTGGTATCTGGTGCCCATCCACCATTCTTAGCCAACTGGTTTATTGATGTGGGCTTGGATGAGGGTCTTCAGAGGACCTTTGCTGTGTTCCACAGGCCTGGGCCCTATGGGCCAAGTGAGCGCAGTTGTCAGGCACACAAAACAAAACGGTCTTCTGTGTGCAGTGGAGCTCGGCCAGTCTGTGGGAGTATCGGGCAGCTGCTTTTCTTCCTTTTCACTTCCAGGTGACGGACACCTTCGGGGTGGCTGGTCCGTGTTCCCTGGCACCGATGGTGTAATCTTCTT
This sequence comes from Gymnarchus niloticus, assembly GCA_009936485.2. NCBI lineage: Eukaryota > Metazoa > Chordata > Actinopteri > Osteoglossiformes > Gymnarchidae > Gymnarchus > Gymnarchus niloticus. The sequence continues at coordinate 13,287 of JAACJT020001924.1, forward strand.
TAGGCGTGAGCTTATCTCAGGAAGCAGCTGTATTATTCTGATGGAGACTGCTGCACAGGAGGCTCTCCCAGGGGTTGTGTCCCTGGGGGGGGGGGGGGGGGGGGTTAAAAAGGAGAAATGTGAAAAGTTTGGTGGCGGTGTTAGGGGTTGCTGGTTTTTGGTTCGCAGAACAAATGCAACTTTTTTTTTTTGATAGTTTT
>JAACJT020001925.1:0-13485 GCA_009936485.2 Gymnarchus niloticus
AACATTTATCATCACACCTTCAATTTCCAGCTTCATACTCATCACTCTGTCTGACACTCTTTTCACCTCCAAAACACTGATACTGTTCCTTCAGGATAACCCCTACCCCATTTCTCCTCCCATCCACACGATGGTAGAACAATTTAAACCCATTTCCAATACACCTGGCCTGACTCCCCTTCCATCTGGTTTCTTGCACGCACAATATATCAACCTTCCTTCTCGCCATCATTTCAGCTAGCTCTTTCCCTTTACCAGTCATACTACCAACATTCAAAGTTCCTACCCTCGTTTCCACTCTCCTAAGCTTCCTCCTCTGCTCCTGCCTCTGGACATGCCTTCCCCCTCTCCTTCCTCTTTGGCTCCTTCTTCTTCAGCCAACAGTAGCCCACTTTCCACCAGCACCCTGTTGGCTAACAGTGCTCGTGGAGGTCGTTGTTAACCTGTGCCTTGACCGATCTGGTATGGAAATCTGTTTTGTTGTCTGCATATTTTATTTGGCAAAAATTTTACACCAGATACCCTTCCTGACATAACCCTCCCCATTTATCCAGGGTTGGGACCGGCACAGAGAAACACACAACGCATTCCTCAGTGGCTGGGTTAGCAGTCCAAAGCAAGTAGCTATCAGAAAAGGGTGTATGACACTCACTGTCAGGGGTAACTGCTGGCAGTGGGAGCTGCTGTCTGGCTGTACTCTCTCTCCAGGAAACGGGGGCGTAGACATAAGCCGGTGGGACATTGGATGGGACATTGCAAGGCGCCAGAGTGGCTGTCCGAGGTGGTGTACCAGGTGTGGCTGGGACCTGGGCAATGGACAGTTGTGGTGCACTACAACCAGCTGGTCCTCTATCACCCCCATGGAGGCATATCTACCCCAGCACCTACCCAACTGCTTGAGCGACATAGTTGTGGTGAGAGATGGAAGGCATAGGCTAGGGACTGGGGCAGAATAAGGTGACCTGTTGGTATGAATTATCCTGTTGAGCATGTTCTGTTGTGTTATTGCTTTGCTGGTGTTATGGAGTTGGATCACCAGAAAAGCTGACCCTTCAGAGGGGCGCTATGTAATGGAGGAGTTGTTACCCCTGTCTTAATGAAATGTGTTCTCTCCATTACTCCTTAGAACAAGGGCGTAACTTTTGGTTGGAGTTGTTGTTGGGAGTTTGGCAGTTGTAGCGGCAGGCTGTTTTAAGAAAAGTTTTAAAACTACTCCGGCATGACCAGTCATGACTGTTCAACGTTATAGTATGTTTACAAAAAGTTGACCAGACTGAACATTAAATATCTTGTCTTTATACTGTGTGTGACGGATTACAAGTTAAAGTGAATTTAGAAATCACTGCTTTCTGTTTTATTGTATTTTCCACACTGTCCCAACTTGGATTGGGGTTGTAGATTGCCACATTACATATAGCATACAAACATCTTAAAAGCTGCTTAAGCAAAAACAAAAAGGATAGCATATCAGCATTAACTGATGGTTGTGTTATTAGAGATGAAATAGTAGTATGAAACCATTTGTAATCTAACGACAACTCACTCGCGGTCCTTACCCAATACAGAAAGATTGTCAGAAATTCAGATCAACCTTGAATGCTTAAAGACCGTGATGCTAGCAGTGTTTGCCAATGGAGAACTACAGCAACCATTTATGCTGTTTGTCTTGACCCTTAGCACTTTACATCACAAGTCCTATTTATAGACCCACAAGTTTTGGATGCTTGTTTTTGGATGGAAAAGCACAGAACTGGGTTGGGACCTGGCACTATATCAGTGGCAAAAGGGACTTGTGAAATGCTCTTATTATTGATCGTCAATATTCATGTGATCAAATGCTTGATGAGCTATGTACTCCAGTACAACATGCATTAAACAATGCAGCTCTGACACCCTGTGTTCCCTAGTGTCAGGAATACACAGGCTGGACCCAAATGCAGAGCCTGGTTCATTATTCAAAGCCAAAGGACAGGCGGGTTGAAAACCAGAATTAATGGGATTTCCAACAGCCAAAGGGGTATCTGATGACATGGTAAAAACAGGTAGGGTCAAGGCAAGAATAGGCAGAATTTCCAGAAGCCAATGGGACAATCAAAATATAGTCAAGGTCACAGGCAGAAACAGTCAACATCCAGAAAGGCTATCAGCACAGCAAACAAATCCAAAAGAAAATAGACAAAAGGGCAGAGTTAACAGATACACAGAGGGTCAGGCACAGACAAACTTTAGAAGCACTAACATGCTCAGTAATGGTCAGAAACTCAATACCTCACAGTGAGGCAACAGAACTGCAGGATTTAAGTACACAGCTAAATGAGGCATGGCTGGTCAGTACTCAGGTGATGATGACTGAGAGTAGGCTGGATGTGGCTGGTTAAACTGGTTTGACTGGTTTGGCTGTCTTTGCTGTCTTGGCTAGCTGGGCTGACTTGACTGGCTTGGTTGGAGTGTGACACCTAGGACCACTGTAACTCTGCAGAAAAGAGCTGAACAAAATTCCTCAGCACTGTCTTGCTTTATGCAAGTGCAAATAGTTCATGGAAACATCCAGAAGATGATGGCCTTCCACACTGGTCAAGGTCCACGATGAGCCCCGAGTTTATGATATCATCACACCCAAAGAGGTCAGTTGTCTTAGGAACATGCAATTTCTAAGATTTGACAGGGCAATTCATCACAGAAACAAGACCAATGCACTATCAGTCACAAAAATAGACAGATTTACTCAACAGCCTGAAAACCGTATCACTGGTGCTGTAGGGCATGAGGTACTTTAGGGAAAGGTTGAATTTAGTGGCCAGGTAACAATTGTTGAGAGCTGCTCAAGACTACCTTTCAGCTTACAAATCCATGTTCTGGGGCATCTTACATTAATAGAGAACTTTAACAAAAAAAGGATAAATGTTATTACTGTAACTATATACTGTACTATCATGTTACTGTTTATAAAAGTCGGGTGTAATAAACATAAGGGTAATGAGGGCTTTGGCAATTAACGCATACTCTATGTGCCATGTTATCAGAAAACCTGTGCATTCAATATCACATCAACATAGGTAATTTATTCATCATAAACTGTAGACTTAACAGAAACACTTGCATGATCCATGATAATTGTCAACCTAATTAAACAACTTGCATGAGATGTCAAGTTTCTGATTAGTTAGTATTTTTCTGTATTTCAATAATAAATTGCTTTGAAATATGTATGTTCAACTTATAATGTATAGGATAAGCACAACATATTTAATATGGGACTTGGGCAGCCATTTTAAGAACTTACTGCCCTAATTCTATGGTGGTAATATCAGCTAATGTGGGAAAATTGGTGCCCAGACAAAAACCTCTCCATTAATGACTTCAAGACCATATAATTTATCATCAATTTCAGGAAGCATGGCACAGAATTAACATTCTCCCGCGCCCTTAAATTATGTTACTATCGAAGATACAATCCACATCTACAGCAAAGAAGAAGGCATACCAATGACTCATTCAAAAACCTGACCAAGGTCCAGAGGTTGTCAACAGCCCGCAACAAATTCTGCAGTTGCATGATGGATTCCATCCTCACAGGAAACACAAAATTATTGTATGGCAAATGCTGAGCTTAGGATAGCAAAGCAACACAGAGGGTGTTTAGACTATTTTGACCATTAATACCCCCTTCAAAGTCCAATCATTCTCCTCATCATGGTGTTGGGGTGGCAATGGTATGCTGTAAGTATGCTGGCTAAATGGCTCTGGCCTGGGGAAAGACCTGGCAACCTATCCCAGTGTTTTGCCAAAATATTCAATGAATTAACAACTCAACAATGATTCCAACATGGTACTGGAAAGTAGGACCCCCAGGCTGGAAGGTACCCAAAATGCATCTGGGGAAGAGCAAGAAGGAGGTCAAAGTAGCTGGGGCAGTAATAACGTGGTTAGGACAAATCCGTTGGGACGCCTATCTGCTGATGTGGTCCACAGTGGAACAACCACTTTGCGCTGCACAAAACCATACAAGATTGGAACATGGAACATGAACGGTCTGAACGCAGGAAATTTGGACATTGTGAAAAGGGAAATTAGTCGACTGAACGTCGACATATTGGGCATCAGTGAAATACATTGGACTGGCAATGGTTTCTTCAATTCCGGTGAACACACGGTGTATTACTCTGGCAATGCCACCACTAGACAGTGAGGAGTGGGCTTTATCATGAACAAGAAGATTGCCAAAGCCACCACGGGTTATCAAACACTCAGGGACCAAACAATTGCCATCTGAATCAGAGGGAAACCTTGTGATGTCACAGTCCTGCAAATTTATGCCCCAACAGCAGATGCACCTGAAGAGGAAGTGGAAGACTTCTATGGTGAACTTTAGGATGTCCTAAGCCAAACAACCAACAAGGACTATATTGGTGATTTCAACTCCAAAGTGGGAACTATGGCAGAACCTGAAATCGTTGGAAGATCCGGTTTAGGAGAGCGGAAGGGGGCGGGAGATTGACTGGTTCAATTTTACCTAGAACATCGGCAAACAATCACCAACTCTTCGTTCGAGCAACTGAAACAGTGCCTGTACACCTGGATATCACCAAGTGGAGAACACAGAAACCAAATCGACTACATCCTATGTCTGATGGAGTGGCTGAGTTCGATCTTGAAGACATACCCTAGTGCTGATTGTGGGTCAGATCACCAACTGCAGGTAGCCACAGTCAAGCTCAGATTCTACAACACCAAACAAATGGCAACCACAAAGAAATTTGACACAGATAAGATCAGCCCCAGCTACACAGTCAAAGTAAAGAACAGATTCAACCTCCTCCAAATGGAAGAAAGGCATCCAGATGAGCTGTGGGAAGAAGCAAAAGCATGCATTATTGAACATGTCCCATACAAGAAACCATTGAAATCAGTCCAGTGGATTTCCGATTCGATCATCAGCATCGCAGAAGAGAGAATTAAGGCCAAAGCTACTGGGAATAGAGAAGATTTCAGAAGGTTGAATGCAGAATTCCAATGAGAGGCCAGAAAGGACAAAGAACTATTGGAACGAACAGTGTCAAAAGAAGGAGGAAGCGAGCAGGAAAGGTCATGCGAGAACTCTACACCCACGTAAAGAGGGCACGGTCAACATTCATGGCTCGGAAGGCAACAGTTCGTGGAAACAATGGCCAGGAATTACATGACCAGCAAGTAATACGCAGTCAGTGGAAAGAATACACAGAGAAGCTATACGAACATGAACGTCACAATTGTCTGGTGGAGGAGAATGAGACACTGGAACTGGAGCCAGATATTCTGGAGGAGGAAGTTGTATGGGTAATGAAGCAATTAGCCAACTGAAAAGCCCTAGGAATCGATGGCAAACCAGCAGAATTGCTCAAGCTAATACCAGCGGCAGCATTAACACCATTATGTTCACGCGTATGGAGTACGTCTGAGTGGCCGAAAGAATGGAAAGGATCAGTATTCATCCCAATCCCAAAGAAGGGAGGCAAGAAGGATTCTTCAAATCACCACATCATAGCCTTGATACCACATGCAAGTAAAATCCTTCTGAAGATCATTCAACAATGCTTAAGTACAACCGTCAACAGGGAAATACCAGATGTGTAAGCTGGCTTCAGGAAAGGCAGAGGCAGTCATGATCACATTGCCAACCTTGGATGGATTATGGAAAAAACAGGGAATACCAGAAAGACTTCCACATGTGTTTCATTGATTATTCAAAGGCGTTTGATGTTCTTGAGCATAATTATCTCTGGACCCGCCTGAAGGAAATGGGCACACCACCACACCTGACCAAGCTCATAAGATCACTCTAACAAGATCAGGAAGCTACAGTCCAAACGCCATATGGAGACACGGATTGGTTCAAGATCGGAAAGGTACATGCCAAGGATGCATCCTGTCATCAGCAGTTTTCAGCATGTAAGCAGAAGATGTTATGTGGCGAACAGGCCTGGATGAATCCAAGACTGGTGTGAAAATAGGTGGCAGAAACATCAACAACCTCCGATGCACTGACGATACCACTTTGCTGGCTGAAAACAAGAAGGATCTCGAACATCTGATCATGAAAGTCAAAGAAAAAAAGTGAGAAAGTTGGACTGTGCCTGAATACAAAGATCATGGCAATAGCAAAAAATGCGAACGTCAATATCAAGATCAACAATGAAGTAATCAAAGTGGTTCTTGGCTCCAAAATTGACCATGATGGCGACTGCACTCCTGAGATCAAGAAACAGCTGGCACTTGGAAGAAATGTGATGGTCAGTGCGATTGTTTTCCCAATAGCAACATATAGCTGCAAAACCTGGATGCTGAGAATGGCAAACAGGCAAGGGATCGATGCATTTGAATTGTGGTGCTGGAGACATCTGTTACGTATTATGTGGACAACTAGAACGACAAACCAAGCAGTTCTAGAATGGATCAAACTGAAATTCTCACTATAAGTCAAGATGAAAAAACAAAAGCTCTTCTGCCTTGGTCACATCATGCGAAGCAAATCACTTGAGAAGGACGTCATGCTTGGAATGGTTAGTGGCAAAAGATGAAGAGGCTGCCCAAGAACTTACTGGCTAGACACCATCAAGAAAGATACTGGACTGAACATAGCAGAATTGAAAGTTGTGAGAGATCAGAAGACATGGAGAGTGGCCGAGAGTCGTATTTGACTGAACGGGTGACGATGATGACCATTAATAAGAGACATTATGGACAAAATGGACATTTTCACTAAAGGCTGCCTCAGAAGGCCAGAAGACTTCTTTAAGGGTGGTAGCTATCATACAGAGCCACTTTTCTCCCTTCTCCCTTTAGACAGACAGTATATCAATATCAGAACTTAAAGCACATAGTTCAGAAAAAACTTCTACTTCAAACCATAAGGCTGTCCAACAGCTATCACCTACAGAATATAAGGGCACAGCAGAAGACTGCTTGTCACTTGAACATTTTTTTCCTAACCACTCTAATTTGCCATTTGTGGCTTTTTTTTTGATCTGTGTTATTTTTTACTGCATTACCATTCCTATTGTCATTAATGTTATCATTTGTTCATGTTCTAGTAACTGTCAGTCTTGTGCAGGGATGTAAGTTAGCTTCTCATCACAGAAGTATAAATTACCTTTGCCAAGGGTACTGACACAACACCATACCTTGACAGAGCCTGGCTTTTGGACTTGTTGCTGATAACAGTCTGGATGGTCCTTTTCGTCTTTGGTCCAGAGCACACAGTGTCCATTTCTTCCAAAAAAAAAATCATCTGACCACAATACAATATTCCACTATGTAATGGTTCATCCTAGATGCCTCCATGCCCAGAGAAGCCGACACCACTTCTGGACATGGTTAACATAAAGCTTCTTTTTTGCACAGTGAAGATTTAAGTGGCATTTGTGAATGTAACTATTGTAATGCTTGCGAAAGGTTTGCCAAAGTAATCCCTTGTCTATATGGTTATATCAGCTATTGATGAATGATGGTTCGTGATGCAGTGCCATCTGAGGGATCGGAGATCACCGGTGTTCAGCTTCGGCTTGTGCCCTTGTCCTTTACACAGTGAAATTCCTCCAGATTCCTTGAATCATTTAATGATATTGTGCACTGTAGAGGGAGAAATATGCAAATCCCTTACAATCTTTCTTTGAGGAACATTGTTTTTAACATTTCAATAATTTTGTCACACATTTGTTGACAAACTGGAGATCCTCTACCCACCTTTGCTCCTTAAAGATTCAGCCTTTCATGAATACTGCTTTTGTATTGAATCATAATTACCAATTGGCCTCACCTGTTTGAAATCACATCATCTATTTATTTATTTATTTATTTATTTATTTTAACCTCATTACTACCCTAAATTGCCCCTGTCCCAACTTTTTTTGGAATGTGTTGCAGTCCTGAAATTCAGGAATGGGTGTATATTAACAAATGAAATGAAGCTGACCAGACAAAACATGAAATATCTTTGCTTCAGACTGCCTGCAATGAAATAAAAGTCAAAGTAAATGTAAGAATCACTGCGGTTTTTATTATTATTATTATTATTATTATTATTATTATTTTCATTTTCCATACTGTTCTAACTTTTTTGATTTAGGGCTGCACATATGACAATAAACTTGAATTTTAAAATTTAGCTCAAGCATAAAACTCGATATATTCCTAAATTTCAGGCATGTTCTGCACATGACTGGCTGTTATGTCTTCCCATCTATGCAGAAAACATCAAGGAAAAAAGATCAACAACCAACATACTTGGACCAACTTACCCTATCCACTTCCTGGTTCCATCGCAGAAACACTAGTCATAGTCAAACTTTAAGTGGAGCCAGTCGATCCAGGCTTATACCTGTAAGTCTTAGCCTTACTGTATGTCTTTGGACTGCTAGAGGAAACAGGAGCAAAGCTTCAATTCAATTTGAAATAGAAAACTTGTAAAACTATAAAGGAACTGGAAAAGAAAATTTGTGAGAGCCTGTAAGTTTTGTGGATGGTCTATAAAAATGTTTCATTTAGTTTTTCTTTAAAAAAAATACACCAGCTGGCCTGCATTTGTTTATGTGCCACAACAAACAAATATATATATAGAGTAAGTATAAGTAAAGAATATATATATTAGTATTAAAGTCCACCCTCATGCATCCCCACCCTCACACCACAACTTCACGCCACCACACCAGGGTGGAAGTCCAGAAGCCAACCTACAACTGAAGATACCGCAGCAGCCGCCTGCATTTCACCACGCTGCAACTGGGACTGCACCCCCTCCCCACGCCATGCCACCACCAGAAACACAATGCAGAGTAACCAGACGGGGCGTTTCGAATCTGCCTGGACCAGTCCACTGGGGACATCAGGCGGAAAGCGGTGCATAACCTGGGCAACATATTCTACAGATTCTTCTCATCTTACACTATAATCAAGATTACCTATGCTTTCATCATGCTTTGCCAACATTCATTTTAATACATGCTGTCGTGGGCCGGCGGTTCAAGCCCTGCCCTTCACTCTATAGAGTGTTATCAGTGCCTCACGCTATGTAATGTAGTCATGTCATACGCATGCTGCCATCAGGGCAAGCTGCACTTGAAAGAGGTGTATTTAGGATCATCAGCAGTTCCCTACAGGGAGCCGCCCCAAACGACTGGAACAGCTAATGATTTTCACAACAGCTCCGTCAAAGACTTGCCAAGCCAAAATCCAAAACCCAGTCAAGCCCCTTGGCTACCACGCCACATACTTGGAACCCCGAGACAGACCCTGCCAATTCCTCGCTGCTCAAGTTTCCATGTTACTTGCCTACTCACTGTAAATAAATAGTACACAGTTGGTTGAAGCCATGGTGTAGGTAAACACTGCTGCCAGCATGGCTTGGGAAGGGTCCCTAGCAGAGAAAGTTGTTCCTCCTCCTGCACTTTTTCCTACCCAGCTCAACCATAGCTGTGACTAACAGGTTACTGCTGGGAGCCACTGCCACCCTCACAGGACAAGCCCCTACCCTTGGACACAGACCACCAATCCCTGCCGAAGACCTGGCTCTTATCTATTTGATCTATCATCTGTACTACTTGGGACCACTTGGGAAAACAGCAGGAACTACTCATGGTCCACTGAGCACATGTCAGTACACCTCTGGAACCACCAACATCAACCCCATAGCTGTGGGCCCAAGAACACCTTCATGAGTCTGAGGGATTGTTACCACTGGCCAGGTGAAACTGCTAAAGTACAGAACTTCGGTCTATGCTGCCTCACCTGCTGGAAGACCTCATCTGAGGTACCTCCACTAAGCCCATTGGTCGCCCTCTCCTCCATTTGGTCTGCTGATGTCCGTTGTTGCTGTTTGGTCTTGTCGTAGTGTTTTGAAGTATTTCTCAGAGTAGATCGGGAGTGTCTGGGTTTGCTGGAACATTGTGCCTAACGTTCAGCAAGGTCTGCCGGTTGTATGCAATAAAACAGTTGGTAATCCAGGAAACTAGGCTAAAAAAAAAGCACAAAGCAGGGTAAGACCAACTCGTAGCATGTTGCCATGGAACCATGCAACTCGATAATCAAGGTGCCATTTGAGGAAGTTGGGATGGATATCTTGGGGTCCCTCCCCAGATCTAGCCTCAGCCATAAGTATATTCTGGTCTTCATGCACTACATTACCAGTTAGGGTGCAAAGATTATTCAAAATCCCTAATTAAGTACTACATGCAAAAAAAAAAAAAAAATTAACTCTGAGAAGTATCTCTCCTAAATACTACTACAGTAATAGTAAAAGAGTAGCCTGTTTAAAAGTTCAGAGTAGCAAGTATATTAAACACTGTACAAATGTAACTTACTTTAATCTTTACTCTTGTTTTTTAGAAGAGCATGAAAAAATTGACAGAAAATGCAATATAAATGTCCTTCAGACATAAAATGTAATACTCAAAACAAGCTCAACGTTATTCCCATAAACGTATTTTGCTTTTGTATTTTAACAATGAACACATTAGTGCACATACAGTACACATAAGAATATTGCGGCACTTTGCAGGAATTGGAGAACTGGCATAGTGCCAAATGCAAATAGTCTGTAAATAGTTGTAATATCAGTGTGTAGATTCAATGTTGTGCTGTACCAATGTAATCTGGTGTGTAAATATGTGATGTCATGTTATGCCTGTGTGAAGGAAATTATTGATTGTACACAATGCTTAATCCTATTAAGACAAAATGTGCATGCAGGAGATGTGTTAATGTTGCGGTAACAAACTGTGTGGTTAGCACATAATCTACAAGGCCAGACATACTGGAGCTTGATGCTAGGACAGAACCGTTGGGACAGCTAGGTGGTGTACAAACAGGATAATGAGCTAAAAAATGTCAGGAACACTCTATTATGAAAACATTCTGTATTACTGGTGATACCATATTCAACAAATCAAATGTCATTTTAGATTGTAATGTATGTATGATTAATTTTGTGTTACATTAACCTTGTGTTAGTGCACTAATTAAAAACCCTGTGGGGTTGCATGCTACGTCGTTGAAGCTTAGAAGGATTTGACTCAGGTGAGCTAATTAATCTCGCATACACTGCAGCAACATAATATTTTGTGTTTCTCTTACACACAATAGCTCTGTAACAATAAACTAGTGTTAGCAATAATACCCTGCAAAAGATTTGAAATTCAAATGCAAATTCAAAAAATTGTTTACCCAAGTTAGGTGGCTGTATAAATTTTATAGCTAGCCAGATTGAAATGATGTGATAAAGGTAAAACTTACCTCAGTATGCTTTTACAGGTTAGAGATGGAACTCTTGAATGCACATACCTGAACAGTCCAGCCAGCAGTGTACTAGTGCAAATTGATTTGATTGGCTATGAAATATAAACAATCCAGTCGCTGTTGTTGGGGATGCAAGAAGTGGAAAACCTGAAATAATTGCATCAGTATGCTAAGGTAAGGGAAGTGACAAACACCCTGGGATAGAAAATAATGAAGAAAAGTACAGCAACAGCACTCCATATGCACTCAAAAGTACACCAATTTTAAACTACTTAATATAGTACAAATTCTAAATAAAGCTACTCAATTACAGTAACAACAGTTTGTTACTTTATGCCACTGATCACCAGCTGTCCTATTCAGAAGGCCACAGCCAAAAACTTGGCCGAGAACGTTATCCTGCTGGGCAGCAGGGTGGGGATCCCAAAGGAGATCCTCACAGACTAGGGCACCACCTTCATGTGCAGGGTAATGTGGGACTTTTGCCCCTAGGTTCAAGTAGGCTACATCCGAACGTCCGTCTACCACCCACTGACGGATGGTTCAGTTAAAAGATTAAATAAAACCTTGAAGAGCATGATAAAATGGGTAATTGTGGAGGATTGACACAATTATGACATCCTGCTGCCCTGTGTGCTTTTTTGAATTTGGGAGATATGCCAGGCCTTGACCAGGTTCTGCACTTTTGAGTACTTTTTTGGCAAGCAATCTCGCAGGTTGTTAGACCTGGCCCAGGATACATGGGAAGAGCAGCCATCACTGTAAGGCAGCTGATACCTCTCTGGAGCCTGTGTTTTTGTGTCTCTCTAGGTAAATTGCCAAATCCTCATGACTAGACTCACACACCCACTCGGGTGCAACTGGTGGACTTATCACGACTCCCTACTGAGCAAGAAGTGGCCCACGGGAAGGCTCTTCTACACCTTCTGCTCAGAAACCAATCCCCCAATCACCACACCTCTTCCTCGCCCAGAGTACACACAGAATGCTTATATGTAAGAACACTGGTTTCTGTGTATGCAAGTTCTGTACATATTCATTCTTGGTCTCATGTGAATGGTCTAATTGTGACTGGTGTGACTCAATCTTACATATCCGTAGTTCATATCATTACAAATATGTGAAATCTTGCTTTGTTGTAAGACCAGTGAAGACCGAAGAAACATAGCCTCCCTGTCATTGACATTCCAACAGGGGCTATTAGGCTCAGGACCTGGCTGTCCTTTGTTCTATGATCACATTCTGTGGACAGCTCCTGGTCATTTTTTTTTTTTTTTTTTGCCAGTGTATGACCCCGATTGTTTGACTTCTCCTTCTGCCTCTTGTTTTGGTTCTGTAAGCTGTGTTCATTGCTCTACTCTGGAATTTATGTTTTCTATGCTCTGCTGGCTTTTGGAAATCCTACCTGTTCTGGTTTTGACCCTGCCTGTTTTGACTATGTTTTAGATGAACCACTGACTTTTGGAAACCCTACCTGTTCTGGTTTTGACCCTACCCGTATTGACTACGATTAAGCCTTGTGATTCTGCAATTGGATCCTACTGTGTTCTGAATCATTACGCATTGTTTCTATTTAATGCCATGGGGACTGACAAGCATTATTGCCTAATACTCCAAATGTTTCAAAATCCAGTTGGATTTAATGAGTGCGACAAAAAAACTGGGTACTGTATATGACATAAGATGTGGCTACTATGAGTAGCCCAGCCACTGGGGAATGCATTGTGTGTTTCTCTTTGCCGGTCCTAAGCCCAGATAAACGGGGAGGGTTACGTCAGGAAGGGCATCCGGTGTAAAATTTTTCGTAAATCAAATATGTGGACAACAATACAGATTTCCATACTGGATCGGTCGAGTTAACAACGACCGCCACTAGCACTGTTAGCCAACAGGGTACTGGTGGAAAGTGGGCTGCTGTTGGCCGAAGAAGAAGGAGAGGGGTAAGGCGTGTCCGGAGGCAGGAGGAGAGGAGGAAGGTTAGAAGAGTGCGAATAAGGGTAGGAACTTTGAATGTTGGTAATATGACTGGTAAATGGAGAGAGCTACCTGATATGATGGAGAGAAAGAAAGCTGATATATTGTCTGTGCAAGAAACAAAATGGAAGGGGAGTAAGGCCAGGTGCATCGGAGGCAGGTTCAGATTGTTCTACCATGGCATGGATGGGAGGAGAAATGGGGTAGGGGTTATCCTGAAGGAACAGTATGCCAAGAGTGTTT
>JAACJT020001926.1:1701-13480 GCA_009936485.2 Gymnarchus niloticus
CCTATAGGTTTGTGTAATGGTTTTAGCAGATTCAAACACTTTTCACCTATAGGTTTGTGTAATGGTTTTAGCAGATTTTCACATTGCACCCCAGTAACAAGCACATGTGATAAATAAATTAAAGGCAGTGTACTGACTCTATATAGCAGCGTGTCCAATCTTAGCCACAAAGGGTCAGTGTGGGTGCAGTTTTTCATTCCAACCAGGCAGGAGCCACACTTGATTTCACCTGTTTAATCATTTGAGCTTGGCTTTCAATGAACTCAGATGTGACTTCCCCAATTAACTTCCCTGAATCACCTTGCCTGTGCTAAAGCTGAATTGCCTGCTTTGTCTTTGTTTCTCCCCAGCATTTTGTTAAACCCATCTCCACTCCCGTACCCAAATATAATCCCTGTTATTTTTTCCATCCCTATGTCATGTGGTTCTGTCCTGACCAATAGCAAGTGACACACATACAAAGCAAGATTACTTTCTTTTATTGCATTACGGCTATTTGTTACCTTACAGGTGTTCTGCAAAACATTTTTGTACATGTGGGTGTCTGGCCTGTCGACACCTGTTGAAATATTCCGTTCACCAACAAACAATAATGTGAAAGACACAAACAAGCGCAGCTCACCCTACTAGTCCTGTGGAACATTGCTACTCCTTACTTTGTAGGTGATTTCATTGTGCCAATATGAGAGAAACACAAATACGACATTATGCATCAACCCGGGAATATATGGTTTTAATGATAACTTCCACCTAGACACCACAGGGGGGCGTCACAGGAAGTCAGACATACAGCTCTGCAGTGTGATGCTTCCCGTTCTTTACACACATCCATCACCTGACTCGCTTCATTGAATATTCAGCTGAGTGATTGGGCGAGAGGATGAACTCAGAGCCCAAGGAACATCCCAATGAAAGCACCGGCTGCTCATAGTAATAAATAACAAACAGCACAGTAGTGGCTCTCTATCAGCAGAGAGAGGCACTCTGGGCTGATCGAGATGACTAAAGATTTTGACATTCACTGCCTGCCCTGCCGATACGGCGGTGCCATTGTCCACCTACCCAATGTGTCACCGTCACTCATGTGGGAGTAATTGTGGGCCTTTTGCTTCTCGTGTAACTGATGACGTGCATGACAGCAGAAGTGAACAGACTGAGGCTGTGTCAGTATGGTCTGTGACCTTTTCCACATCACTTCCTGTCATACTGCCAGAGGCATCGTGCCACAATAGGTGGGAGTTTGCTGTATCCTACAGCCAAAAGATGCCCCAGCTTAGAGGTTTTGCCGTAGACCAATTTCACTTAATTACACATTTGCCTCAAATCTCCAGGTCCACCATTGATTAAACAGACACGAGTATGTGATGAATTGGGCTTTCTCTGAAAGAGTGTTTGAAGGATGGATGGATGAAAGGAAAGCTGTATTAATGAAATGGTAAATTTGCAAACTGCAGTCATTGTTTGCCTGAAGTAGTGCCTGGGACTGGGACAGGGACTGCACTTAATTTCGTTGTACTCGTTACAATGACAATAAAGATATTCTGATTCTGATTCTTCACCGAATGGGTTAAAATAATCTGACATACAAATCAGATGAGTTGGAGTCATCAAAAGGCTCAAAGTCCAGCAGACCATACCATCTAGCCAGACCAAGAAGCTGAACACATGAACATTCGCGTGCACGTTTATTCATTTAGCCGACGATTTTGTCCAAAGCAAGATAAGTACAATACAAGCATACTGCTGTTAACTGATACTTGGGCTTTAGGACAGCAGGACTGAGCTTCCATTGAAGGACCAGTGGCGAGTGCCGAATGCAGCAGGACGGACCCATCAGCATGTCAGCATGTGGTGCTTTCAAGGTGAAAACTCACAGCGGGCTTTTTCCATTCTCCCCCTTTCTACAAACAGGTTGACATGCACGTCATGAAGATCGATAGAGGACGCCCGCAAATGAAACCAGCGCCGCTTCTAAACACATCGCCGGGGACCGTTATTTAATATCCAGACGGCGAAATGAGGATCTCATCGTTGCAGGAGCTCGGGTCTGTGTTCAATTGTTATTCTAACCAACGATTTTTACTGTCAGTGCAAGTCAAGCAAGGGTCAGGAGAAAGTTGTACTTTCTTCTATACTCTGTCATCCTCGATATTTTACACCGCTGGACTTCAAATTAGCCCATTAAAAAACACCGACTCCTTAAGCAGGCGAGCAATGGCACAAGGGAAATGATATCAACAGCAAAAGAAACTGCGGTTGGGGAGATGTTGTTTTGTGCCCTGTTCATAAATGATTCATTTCCCAGTCAGTAGCTATCCCTTCACCCTATCATGTGTATTGCAAATGTTTCTTTTTTTTTTCTCCGGTAATGTGGGTTTACAGACAGCCATTAGAATAATTACTAACGTTCTGACTCACTTGCAGAGGAGTAACCTGTGTTGATATGGGAATGTTTTCACATATGCTTTGTACATAAGCTTTGGGGCAGCACATGGTTTTAAGCCGATGTGTAAACGATACGCAGGTTCGGCTCGTAATCCCTGTGAGTCAAGGTCGTAGGCTTTAGCTCGTGGGTTCCCTGCCGTCGCACCTCCTCGTCGCCACCCTTGAGCTCCTCTTTTGTCGGAGCGTCGGTCTCTGGTACGGGACAACAGTGGAGACTGAGTCACGAGCTAATGAGTCTTCCAGCCTCTCAGTTCAAGGACCATATTCCTCTAAGACAAAGCAGAGTGCCAGATTCAGTGGGGCAGGCACGAGTGTCATTCTGGTTTGCCCTCAAAATGTAATCTGCATGCCTGCCTGCCTTCGGGACAGCATGTATTTTCTTTGTTTACCCATCGAGCACATCATGCTTTGCCCTTCATTATTTTTCTTTTCCCACCGCAGCTGCATGAGGCATTAAACCATTTAATTGCAGATACTTCTCTCTGAATCAACAGTGGGACAGTCTCACACCTGAACATGAAAGGAAATCCACACTCAAGCACCCTGTAACAAAAGTACAGTCGTGGGATGGTTGTGTAGTTCAGTTGTTTAATCACTATTCTAGATAAATATACTATAATTCATAAAGGCAAACAAAGACATTTTAAAAGAATTATCAGTGTTCCTTTGTACCACTCTTAGCATTGTGCTTCTGTCTAATTTTCATCCGTCTGCCAAAATAAGTCAGGCAGGGGAAACTCCTGATAAGAAAAATGATGCTCGTGTCTCAGAGAACGAGGACCCACCCATCCCGAAACTGCAGTTAGCATGGCTAATGGGGGGCTGTTTGTAAAGGTGCTCATCAGGGTGCCTTACTGCATAGCATGTATGAGTGGAACTTGTTTCACCGATTATCCATCCATCTTCCACCCACTAATCCAGCACAGGGTCACGGAAGGAAGTGGGTGACAAGCCTGTGGTTTTACTTGTGGTGTAAATTGCTGGTGTTCCTTCTCAACAGACCCATTCACTTCGTATTTGGCTTTTGTTTCCCAGCAGCCCAGACGTTGTCACCCTTCCCCAAGCTCAATTTCAGGTCTGTCCTCCCTGTCTGTCTCCCCCAGATAATGTCCCATTCCTTCCTTTGATCCCAGTGTCATGTGGGTTCGTATTTTGTCTACTGACACAAGACTTACAGGCTTATAGCTCAACACAAAAAACCTGTGCCTTACAAATACTTTGGTCCTTGTCTTTCGAGCCCATTTTGTTCCAGTTCTGTTGATGCCATTTTCGTCTGTCAAGGTCATTTTGTCCCTTTGTTGAAGCCATTTTGTTCCTTGTCTGTTGAGGCTGTTTTGTTTCTTGTCTGTTTGAGGCCATTCTGTTCCGTGTCTGTTGAGGCTATTTTGTTCCTTGTCTGTTTGAGGCCGTTCTGTTCCGTGTCTGTTGAGGCTATTTTGTTCCTTGTCTGTTGAGGCTGTTTTGTTTCTTGTCTGTTTGAGGCCATTCTGTTCCGTGTCTGTTGAGGCTATTTTGTTCCTTGTCTGTTTGAGGCCGTTCTGTTCCGTGTCTGTTGAGGCTATTTTGTTCCTTGTCTGTTTGAGGCCGTTCTGTTCCGTGTCTGTTGAGGCTATTTTGTTCCTTGTCTGTTTGAGGCCGTTCTGTTCCGTGTCTGTTGAGGCCATTTTGTTCTTTGTTTGATAGAGGCAATTTTGTTTCTTGTCTGTTGTGGCCATTTTGTTTCTTGTCTGTCAAAGCCATTTTGTTCTTTGTCTGTCGAGACCGTTTTGTTCCTTATCTGTTGACGCCATTTTGCAGGATTATGGATGCATAGCTTTTCCTTTGTCTTTTCTTTTGGAACCTCTGTTTCCCAGCTCTGTGTAAGATAGTAAGATGAAGCAATTAACTTTAATTGGCATCCAGTTAGATAGCAATTTGGTCTCCTTATGCTCCATGTATTTTAATTAACCTTTATTGAAAATAATCCACTCTGGACTTGACAAGGGAATTGATGTCTGGCTGTCTGTTCACAAAGTTGCCTGATATAATTGAGCCACAAAGACTGAGAAGAGCCTGAAGTAATTTAAAACATTCCTTCTCCGTATGTTGACTGCAAAACCTAGAATGCAGACAACGAATTGCTGCAATAGGCAGGCAGTGAGGAAGTCAGGGCCTTGCTTAAGTGTATCTGGGGAACAGGTTCATAAAGAGCAGCACTGCTTTCACAAAGAGGCCCTCTATCATGGGCACAAGCTGTGATGTTACCAGGAACGGGCAAGAAGAGCAGAAAGAGAGTAACCCATGTCATGACACCTCAGACACTGATATGAAGATGGTGATGTAAATTACACATTGATGCTGTACTTAAGGACCAACGCACTATGGGAGCAATATGCTTGGGGGGGCACTGCAGACAGAAGATGTGTGAAGGGGTCATTATCTGAAGTGCAATTAAATTGGTAAGTATAATGAATGTTTCCAATGGAGAGGCACTACGATTTTATCTGAGGGGGTTAGCACTGTAAGGGTAGGGGATTGCTATGGGCTTGTTGGTCGCGTTGGCTACACTCTGATGATTAGCACCTCAGATAGAGAGACAGGAGCAAACGTTACACTAATCCAGTCGCTTCCTGCCTGCTTTCATGCTATGAAAATGTGGCCATTTCTAGTGTGTCTGTATCACAGACGAAAATCATAATGAAATATTTCCTTTTTGTAGATACAGACTCCACTAATAATATGAATAATTGGCTGGTGATGCCCTCAGATGAAGTATGGCAATTAAAAACAAGTCTACTAATTATGGTTGTACACGTTACACACTGACAATTGAGGATCAAACCCATTCACAGATCCTGGTGTTTTGACAGAACAGCAGAGCTACCTGAAATGAATCTTCCTGATAAAATAAATGTAATGTATCATTCCTTAGGGACACACTCAATACAGATTTTATTCAGGAGTTAAAATTAATTTCAACTGATGCAAAATGCAATATTCAAAACTTCTTTCCTGTGGTATTATTTTTGTTATGTAATTCTTCCATTTGTAAGAAGGACGGCTGAAATATCAGGCATGGTTTACAATCATTTTAGCTTTATTCAGCATCATTGCAATACCACCTCTCAATACCATCTCCGATACTATTTCTAATTCCCACGTGTATCATTACTATCAGAACTATGTGAAATAATTATTTACTCTATTTCTTTTATTGATTTATTATTTTTGATATTATCTTTCTGTGCTACATTTTTTCCCTATTATTTTATTTTCTTATGTTGTAAATTTAAGCATCCTCCCACACAAAAATTTCCTTTGGGATCAATAAAGTTCCATCTTATCTTATCTTATCTTATCTTATCTTATCTTATCTTATCTTATCTTTGCTTTTCTCTTTTGTACTTGTATAGATTCATTAATTGCAATTTATATGAGCTCTGATACAGTCCTGGTACGGCTTACCCCGCAAACTGAACGTTCCCACAATGTCCAATAACGTTCTCATTATGTTCTTAACATCCCTGTAATGTTCCTGTAACTTTCCCTATTTGCTGGGTAGGAACAATGTGGCAATAGACCTGAAAAAAAGGCCGTCTGAGAACAGGGCTGATGAACCAATCCTGTCATATCTGCTGTAAATGAGTTTTAGGCAGTGTCAGGTTAAAATCTAAGACAGTGTCGCTGCTGGGAGAGTGTTTATAAATCTGCACCTCTTTAACACTTATGCTGTCACTTTCAGGCAGCTTGTAGATGAGTGAACCAAAGGAAAGGCTAGAAAATATCAGCTGTAATTGAGGGTAAAACGTCTAAAATACGTTGTACTGACACTGCTTGCTATGGCCATTGCCTCAGCCATATTTCTATATTCTATTCCTTTATATATTGTTAACCAATAAATACATATCAATCTATCTGCAAACTTGACCAGGATAAGTGGTTTGGTGATGGATGGATGGATGTACATTTAAAATGTTACTTTTACGGAAAATTAAACACACAATGATCAGATTAGAATTTGCTATTGATTGGATTGCTATAGATTTTTTTCCAACTAATGCACTGTATTTGTGTTTTGAAATCAATACAAAGAGGGATATGTGAGAAAATGCTGCAGAACACTGATATGAAGGAAATATTAATGCCTCTTATGGAGTGTCCCTTACAGAGTGTCCCTTACAGAGTATGTTTTATAGAGTGTACCTTACAGAGTGTGTTATACAGGGTATACTTAACAGAGTGTACCTTACAGAGTGCGCTTTACAGAGCGTTCCTTACTGAGTGTATCTTTCATAGTGTCCCAATAGAGTATACCTGACAAGCTGAACCATCTGCATCTCAGCACTGGGAAGATGAAGGAGATGGAGGTGGGCGTCAGGAATGCCAAGTTACCACTGTACCCCTGTCACTATTGACAATGAGGATGTGGAAGTGGTGAAGACCTGCAAGTACCTTGGGGTGCACTTAGATGACAGACTTGAGTGGAGGACTAAGATGGAGGCTGTGTACAAGAAGGACCAAATTGCCACTACTTCCTGAAGAGGCTGAGGTGCGTATGCAGGTCACTTCTTCAGGTCCTCTACTGGTTCGTTGTTGCCAGTGCAGTCTTCTATCCAGTGATGTGTTGGAGAAACAGCATCAATGCAGGTGATGCCAAAAGAATCAACAAACTGATCAAGAAGGTTAGGTCTGTTCTGGAAACCAGTCCAGATTCACTGGAGACTGTGGTTGAATGGAGGACACTCAGGAAATTGCTGGCTATACTGGACAATGACTCAATTGAATTGAATTGAATTGAATTGAATTGAATTGAATTGACAGTGACTTCCACCCTCTGCAAGTTGTCCTAACTGAATAGAGGAGCACTCTAAGCAACAGACAGAGACAGCTGCGCTGCTCCAAGGAATGCTTTATCAGGTCATTCCTGCCCTCTGCTATTAGAGTTTACAACAAGTCACCGTTTGGCAAGGGGGCAACCAATTGACTGAACGGATCTGGACTGCATGGCACACTTTTGTTTACAGACTACTCATTTGATTCAACGGAAACCATTGTACAATACTAAATTGTTTCCTCTCTTATTTATCTGTTAATTTATTTATTTGGATCTTCGTACAATACTCCCTTGGATGTCCAACTGCAATATTGCTGTCTGTAGCTACTGTATTTTCATTTATTGAATCATGAACAATATTTATTCATGTTATCTGCTGCATTGTCATTGTGTGTCTTTTTCGTTTTGAATCATGTGCGATATTTTCCTTGGCATCCTCTGTACGGTTTGTGATTGTTATGTTTGTTTATAAATATCTACTTTTTGTCTGTGTTTTGGTACCATAAACCTGCAATTTCCTTAGGGATGAATATAATGTATGTGTACAAGAAGGACCAAAGTACCACTACTTCCTGAGGAGGTTGAGGTCCTTTGGTATATCCATCCATCCGTCCATCCATCTATCTGTCCGTCCGTCCGTCCATCCATCCATCTGCATATGGACATGAAAACAACCAATCATCGACTCATAATCCATTACTCACATGGATAACTGGTCCCACTGAAATGCTTCATATTCCAAGGCGTCCTGATAATGACCCGGTATCCCTTTCTAATCATTATTTTGCATAGAGGACAGCATGGTGGGTCAGCAGGTAATATCACTTCAGCCTAGTGAGAAGATAAGACCATTTTCGCGTCTGAAGCAGTAAATTAGTGTAGAACTGCAGGATGATTACTTTCACCCAGAGCTGCCCTCTTGAAACCTTTTGACAGGTTAAAACGGCCAGACAACAGTACAAATATTGACAATATAAATCTCATTAGTGATTTAAATCTCTAAATGGCACATAAGCGTGTTGTTATAGTGGCAAAGAACTATAGGTGCAAATAAATAAGAAGCACCAACCAATAAAATGTACTCCTGCAAGAGTATTACAGAAATGTTTTTTTTTTTTTTTTTTTTTATGTGGTGAAAGAATGTGGCTGGTTGTTTTTGTATTCAGGTCCACTGAATTAGCCAAAGAAACTCATTTGGGGCAGGAGTCCAGTCAAAGGAGATTAGTCTGATCGATTTCAGGGTGTTCTGCACAGAATTTCACCTCAGAGATCTCAGAGGAGTGATATAAAACTGGGAGGATTAGCACACAGAGATCCTTCTCCACTTTGACTGCAAGGAATTATGGGAATGAAGGTATTACAGGGCCATTTATTGCCTGGCTAGCTGGGGGCAGATTGAGAGTTGTGGAGTTAATATTCAGCTACGTACCATGTTATTCACAGGTGGTGACTCTCAGCTGCTTCAGTCTTGTATTCAAGGAATACATGCATTCCAGGTCTGGAACATGTATGCCTTGAGATGCGTGTCCTCACATATGTGAGTGAAATTATTATTTCATACCATTTACCAAGTTGTGAGTAAAGATGAGACTTTTTTATGTTATGGGGAACAAGAGCCCAGCTTGATGGAAAGTTCACCCTGTATCGATGCTGAGTTGGCCAGTGGCACCTCCACACCTTCGGGTTTGGTTTCTACACCCATACCTTCCTTTTGTGTTGCACTCGGTGATTCTTTTTATCTCAAGTTATTTAGTACGCAAAAGTTTTCCCATTAAAATGAATGATACTTACATCTCTGACTCATGACATTTCACTTTATAAGTCGACTTCCAGGAGTATATTAGGCTTGGAAGTGTACGTATCCCAGCACTAGCATTGAGGAGAATTAGACATTTTGGGTGGGCGTAAATACATTTTCACCTGATACTTTTGTGTTGTCATGATTTTATATTTTTTTATTTTACTAGGCTGCCAACCCACACAACTCTGTCCAGGATTAGTGGTTGGGAGATGGATGGATGTTCACCATCCATCTCCAGGAAAATGGATGGATTTTTTATACTATAATTTTTAAAGAAACTTCCATCCATCCATCCCTCCATAGATCCATCCATTTTCCAGACCACTTATCTTATGCAGGATTATGCCCCCACCCAGCTCCCCACGCCCAGCTCCTGCTTTGTCAGCACCCAGCCTGCCACGCCCGCCAGACCAGCATTCCTCATTACCTAAACATTCACTACAGCTCTTTCCACTCAGGCTACTTCTTCTAGTTACCTTCCCCTGCCTCATTGTGAGGTATTCAGTTTTTGCACTCTTACTGAGTGGTTTGGTTGTTGTTAGTTTGCCTGTATATGATCCCTACTAGCTCCCTGTCTTTTCCTTTTGACTTGTATTTGTTTGCTGTGCTCATTGACCTGTTCTGGATTTCAACCATTTTGCCTGTGTCTACCGCTACGTCTTGAGATAGCCCTTTGGAGCTTGAAATCTTGTCTCCTCCAGTTTTGACCCTGCCTGTTTTAACCAAGATTAAAGAGCCTTACTCTGCACTTAGATTCAGTCAGTGTATTCATTACACCTGGAGCCTATCCCATAGCTAAAGTTGCGAATCAGAATTGAAATAAAAGAAATGGTAAAAAGATTTCTTAGAGCTAAAAACGATGAGGGAGGTCACATGGAAAATCTGGGAGGGCAGCACCGTGCCATTCTCATCACCCCCTTAGATGGCCCATGATGGATTCTCTGGTTCTCCAGATGCGATTGAGTAGAGCTCCACCAGAATCTAGCCTGTGCCACCACCAGGCTGACAAAGGCTGGAATCAACACACTGAGATATACAGTTCCACAACTATCCAAAGTGTCGACATAATAGACGTGCTGAGAAGCAGGCTTTATACTGCAGCGGTGCCTAAGGTGGGGACTTGAGGTTTAGATCTACCACAGTCATCAGTCAGGAGTGGTGGGGGAGATGGAGAGAGAGCCATATGCTGACATCGGAAGAGGCTGTAACTTTCACAGCTTTCGTTTGCGACTGAGCACGTCGGTGTGCTGCTGTCATTGTAGCGAGATCAGTGGGACAGTTTGTGAGCCATTTTGAGGAATTGTGTTACACAGATGTAACATTTAATTACATCCATGTTGTTTTGCAGCTTGGTAAGTGTCATGTGTATCGGTTGTTAGGAACTTTTTGGTCATGATCTGTAAGTATGATGCTATTTGCAGTATATTTTGCCATGTGAAATATTAGACACACGATTTAAATGTTACACGTAATTAAAATCCATCCGTCCTTTAGCCATTTATACAGGTCAGGGTCTCGGGGGAGGGGGGTTACTTGGCAGGATAGGGCACAATGCTACAGTTATAATTACTTCACGTAATTGCAGGCTATTAGCTAGCCTGGGATAAACATGTTTTTACATTTATTGGGTCTAGTTATGTTTCTATGATGATTGTCAACTCGAACTCTATTCCATTCCAAAGAAGTAACACCTGATCAGGCTGATTCAGGATACAAAAAAGCTGATAGTGCATAGATCAAAACTAAGAATTCCATCCATCCATCCATCCATCCATCCATCCATCCATCCATCCATCCATCCAAGGATCATGGGGAAGTCTGGAACCTGTCCAAGGCTGGGGTACACCTTGAATGGGATGCACACTAAACTTTCAAATCCAAATTTCATTCAAGACACGTTTTTTCTTTATGTAGGAGCAGCTTAAAATTTCAAGGGCGTCCATGATGACGTTAAAAGAAGTCATTTAGCAACTAAAAACAGAACATCTGTTATGTGTCAAATAGCTTTTAAGGAGCTTTACCACAAAGCTAAGCAGAGTGTATTTTACATTTTTCAATGAGAGCTGAGCATGTCTTTAACATGCAAAAACAAAACCAAATATTTAGGTTTTCTGACATTATACAGGGGGTCATTTAAACTAATCTCAGAAGTGAAAGTCCTGCTAATGGTCTTGCAGCATGCTGGCTCAAAAAGTGCCAGAAAAGCCAATCATTCAGTTAATATATCTGCAATTGTGAACCTTTGCTGTGCAAGAGAGGAAGCCAGTGTATAATAGGGCACGCGCTCATGAAGACTTATGTACAAGAATGTTTTTGTTGGACTTGTTGGAGGAATGCCACAAAATCAGGCTGGGGAATGGGCAGCTGAGGGTTCCCAACACAGTCTATGACGCTCCTGTGCACTGCCCTCTGCAGGATGAGGCTAATTTCCTTTAGTGAGTGAACACCCATGCTCAAACCCCCACGTTATCCTCTGCCTCCTGTGAAATGTAACTAAACTTTGTTGGCCATTTGTGCCAGGTCAGGCACGTACAGTACTGTGCAAAAGTTTTAGGCAGGCAAAGAAAATTATGGTTAAGTTACATTTACATTGCTGCAAAACTATTATTTTATGTCTGCAAAAGTGTGTCAGTTAATATTTTAAAAACATCTCCTCAATTCACCACCAAATTTGTAGTTTCCTTCCAATGTATCCATGTATGTCTTGACCTTAACTGTGA
>JAACJT020001927.1:0-13476 GCA_009936485.2 Gymnarchus niloticus
GAGTACAACGAAATTAAGTGCAGTCCCTGTGTCAGAGAGATTTATACAGGAAAATAAATAGGGAGAAATATATAAATTGGGGTGCAGACTAAACATTATCCTCACATCCTAGTGAGAAACCCAAAATTCTCCTTTAGACCTTGCTACCATCTCCATGAACAGCAAAATAAACCAACTTCAGCAATTTTTATAACCTTCAGAGTACTTTCCCTGCACTTAACCAAAAGGTATAGGTTGCTGTTGTTTTCTGTTTTTGTGTGTAACAGATTTGTGAATTTTCTCTGGTCTGTTTGTGTCAGTTTTTGACTAGCTGGGTTAAGCTATTATTGAAGCCTAAATTAATTTAGCTAGTTAATCAATCATCAAAAATAATAAAAAAAAAATTCTCCAACCTAACCAAGAAGCTAGTTGAAAATAGTAACAAACATACATTTCTCATGCATTTCCATATGCCGTTACTGGGTACATTCATCAAGCTCACTGCAGTTTTAAACATACCTCTTAAGTACAAGAAGAATATTTAAAGCATTTAAGAATACAATCTTCAAACTGCGAATGAGTATGCAAATGACGAGCAGTCAGACAATAATCCTGACGACTCACAGAACAGATGGAGGGATCCCGGACCACTTCCTTGGACCAGCTGACATCTGAACCAGTTAAGTAGGAGGACGACTGCAAGCATATCTTCTCATTGGGCAGCACCCTTCCTTCAGTCTGGAAAGATACAGAACACAAGCCAGTGACTGGAGGCAGCAGGCATGCAGGAAACTCTCATCACTGCAAAGAATATAACAGATGGACGAGACCCTGAATGAGAAAGCAAAACTTTTTTTTTAATGCCCAGGGGAAACTTACTGAGAAAACAGTAATGGCCTGAGGTCCATTCTGTCTCACTGAGCTACTGTCTATTACAGAAGCTTTATTATAAACCAAAGGTCATTTCATACTAAAACCCACACACACATATATAGGGAGGTTCTGCCACAACAGACATTTCACATGCAAGGCATGAGCACCATGAGGATGCTGGTGTGAAATTCCAGGCCCCAGCGAGTCAGTTCGGTCAGCGCCTCCTGGTTGGATCTGATGCTCTGCAGAAGCTGTTTCACAGCGTTAGAGTGCTGCTCACCATTAATGTTGATATGCATGGTCAGGTCCTGTGCCAAGACAGACACACGCATTACATCCATGGGAAGAATCGTAGACCCTTTAACCATCACGGAGACGATACATTTACACAACGTACAAGGAAGCAGGACTGGCCATCGATAAATCTTACCTTCATTGCTCGGAAATCTTTCCTCATCTTGTCAGGAATACCAGTCATGAACGACAGCTCCGGGAGGAGTAGGATCTGCCCAGTAATCAATTGCTAAAAGATGATCGTTAGCAACCGTTAAATGGAAACATCTCATTAATGTGATTATTTCAGGTGACCCTCCATGTGTACTTCTAGAGGAAGCTTCATTCATCCACATAAGCCAGAAATTGCGATTTTCCACCTAGAATTAATACATAAGCTGAAAATGGCTTTTACGATCCCAAAGTGACACACTGCTAGTTATTCATGTAAAGATTACAAGACAGGGACATTTTCAAAAGCTACATACTTAACAGCACACCTGCTCTGTATATAAACTAAGTCTACGTTCAGAAAACAGAAGACATACTTATAAACTGTGCTCTCCACTGACCTAAAGATTTCACTTTTCCCTTTGCTGTCCATTTTCTGGAGAAGTGAATATTTCATGGATAGGAGTTGTACTGCGATTCCCTTAATTACTTCCTTGAACCTCCAATAACATACATAAGAACAAAGTGCCTGCAAGATGTTCAGTGGAACAATTACCTTGCCTCCTGGCTTTGACCTTTCCTTTGGGTGATGCACCAACATGGGCTGATCCAACTCTTTTATAGTAATCCCGTAGTTTTTACTGTACAATACAGGGCATACACAATGAGGGGCATTACTGGACACCCAAGATGCTTTTTTGTGCTTCCAGTATCAATGCTTATATCAGTTTTCTACCTATCCTCAGGACTCAAATTTGATGCCTGCCATATCAGGTGATATGCAGCTACTATTTGGGAAATACCGGTAATAGTCGATGAATGTAGTCTGTGACCCATCTGCTAAGGTGAATGTGTCTTTTGGAGATTTGGTCCAGTCAATGTTGTCAACGCGGTACGTGCGGTTGTTATAGCGGGTGATGACGATGCTGCCAAGCAGCTCCTTCATGCATTCATCTTGAAAGCTCTCCCTGCCTTCCTTGTAGATCACATTCCTGCCCATTCAGTGTAGCAAAACAGATTCACAATCAGACAGTGACCACCGTGAGACAGTTCTGAAGTTAAACGTGAGCCAATCCACAGACTGTCAGGTGTATTGGTGGGAAGCCTCTGTTACGGTAGACTCACATGACATCCAGCACAGAGTCATTCCGCAGAACTTTGTGAGTCACGTTTACCATAAGATACAAGCCCTCATCCGTGTGCTTGATGCAGGTCGCATAGCCCGGCCACACCTGCAGCCTACAGTGAAAACAGACCTTAGCAACAGAGGGACACCTAGAATATTCAACTGATTTGTCCAGAACTCAAGTACACAGCTTGGGTTCTTGTTTGTACACATTTACACAACGTGCAATTTTAAACTAACACCATCCATCTTCACATACATTTTTCTTTGAATCACATGGCCCGCGTTAAAACAACACAAATCAGTTATTTTTTATTGTCTTCATCAATAAAGGAAAAAATTGTTTGAAAAATGCTAAATTTTGAATGCATTTCCAGAATGCAACTGAGAACCATCAGTGCTGGTGCGTCCACTTGCCTGTGTTTATTCAGAATGACAGCGCTTTTTGGGTCATAATGATTCCGTCCCACTAGTTTCAATCCCAGGATTTTAATAGCTCTAAATAAAAGTAAAAATTAGGGTTAGAAAATGTTTGCTGCCCATTTTCCAAAAGCTAAATATGAAGATTTTTGCATCTTCTATCGATACCTTCTAAGGACCACATTGTAGAATGGGATGCAGAGGTCAGAGTCTGGGGACAGGATCTTGGTCATCTGGATTTTGATGTCAATCTCCCGTTTGTCCGTGTGCCTCTGACTCTTTAGATGGATAGCCTGGATTTGGAACATATCTCAGAAACTGAAATTCAAGGTAGCTGGAGGAACAGAAAGAGGAGACTGAGCAGTTACTCACCTCAGCCAGCCGAACAGGGAGGTACAGGATAGCACCATCAAAGGCCGTCACTTCTCCTGTGACGGCACGGTGCTCCCTCATCATGCCAAATCTCATGCTAATGGACTCCACATTTGGACTAGTACATGGAAACACAGACCAGGGTAAATTTATTTGGCATACAAAAAATTGTATTGTACGGCATCTCAGACCAGAAAATCAGTACTTTGAGTACTCACTTAAAGGTCACGCAGTACTGAAACACAGCCTCATTCCGGCAGTGAATGGGGATGTGGTTTGAACCAACAGGAGTGGCATTCCCCATTGTACCTTTTTTTACCAGGGCCAAACTGTAATGAAAAATCACAAGGGAAGACCTTTCAGCTTGACCAACGATATTTGAAACTGAACACAAATCTGTTAGGAATACACAGACAAATGACAGCCTGAGGCTCAGCTTCAAGACCCCAGCCAATCGTTCCAAGGCACAAAGAGAACTAACCTCGGGGACTCCATCTTCAGTTCTGACCTGGGAATAGTGGAGGGGCCACCAGGAAGGTCTGTTGTCAGCGTTGGGACATTTGGGAGTGTGGGGAAAACAGGAGGAGCAGCGATATCAAGACCGACAGGGGGAGCAGCGGACCCTCTTCCCCAGGTCATGGAAGATGATGTCACTTGGCCAGCTCCACCCATCTGAGGTAACAGACCCTGCTCAAGGAAACTACAAACAAATCTCAGGGTGCATAAGCAGCTCAGAATCTAGCATGCATCAAGCAATCTTAAGCTGTACCATTCTGTGCAAATAAATAAAAAAGACTCTCTTTGATGTATTACTTCATATACAGAATGACCAAAGTCACAAACAGAAAATGAGAGGCTAGCATCTGTTTTTTCAAACAGCGTATGTGCATGACCCAGTGAAATCCAGTCAACCTGCCGTGAATGGGGATTACAGACTGCTTAAAATAAAAAGGCAAGGTCTCCAAAGCCTGGTTGCAGTATTCAAATATTCCAAAGACAAACTGATCCTATTTCATCTACAGACATCTCAGACTAACCACGTTTAACATCTTTGTTTCATACCTGCCGCGTCCCATCAGCACCCCTTGATGTCTATCACCACCAACGCCTGTGGATTCCCCAGGAAAGACAATCAATGCCAGAGGTCCTGTTCCCAACATTCCCACAGGACCGTGGCCTAACCGCAACATGCAGCAAACAACTAAGCAGATTAATAATACAGTTAAGCATTGCAGTAATGAATGTTGAAAACTTCCAGTCTCAGACATGCTTTAATATGCAGAGGCCCATTGCAATAAAAAAATGAATATTATGCCATAACGAAGAGTCCAATTTTAAATTTTGACAAGATTACATGAAAACCAGTTCAAAACTCATCAGATGCTTTTAATCGTCAAATGATGTCTAATAATGTATAATATGTACAATCAATATGATCGGTATTAAACCGGATACAAATGTTTTGTATCTTTCCCTGCTCCGTTTAATGGTCGCATGCCCAAGGGGGTGGGTGGCCAGTTGACCCCCCCCAGAGGTTTTTCTCCTCCTCACTGAAGAATTTTTGGTTCCTCTGCTCTGTTGTCTTCTGGCCTTTTCCATCTATGTGTTTTGTAATTACCACAAACACTCCAATTAAGGGCCTTGGGGCAACTGTGCTGTGAAAGACACTATAAGAAATTTGAATGGAATTGAACTGCTACATAGAAATATTACAAATTCAGTTTGTGGACCTAGATGCTTGCAGAATTGTTAAATACTGATAATTTGTGGCAAGCACTTACATTTAAACTCCCAAAATTAATACAATGTTAAGAAATGATCACTTCTGTCCTGATATAATCTCTCTAGCTGATTTATGTCCAATTTAAGAGTGCATTTTATGACGGACATAGCACTTAGACAGAATACACTCTGTAGATCAGCAAATCAAGACTCCTCAGAATGGAATCATCTAAACAATCTTCGCCTGAATTCGCAAGTAGTACCCTACTATATAGAATGAGACTGCAGCATACTCCTGGGACCAGATAACGGATAACTTAGTGAAGACCTCCACAACCCTAACCGAGATAAGGATTTACAAGATGGATGGATGGACGGATGGATGAAGCTGAGATAATTTCTGTCACATTTTCCTATTGACCTGAAGTATAGGGCACCTTCAAACCTGGATATGGGTCCCAGTGTATAGCCCCAGAACACAACAGACTTGCATGCATCTGCAGTTAAAAAAGAGTCAGTACTAACTCCTGACATTTTTTAAGACCATAAAGCAGTCAATTTTAACCACCCATCAATTATTCCTTTCATTTTGCTTCATCACGCAGTTTTACTGTAGTAGTAGAGCTTGAGGTATTAAATTGAGCATTAGTACATTAGAACTGTACTGTCCAGCATATTTAAGTCAATGTACTAAATTTCCTAACATTACTTGGATACATGCAATCGGCCAAGTAAACTCCTGCATCTTTTAAACAGTCACTAAGTCTCAGACTTCCAGATAAAGACAAACAATAGTATGTTCACTAAAATTTTTACAAAATACATCTGTTACAGTGTGAGGGGTATGGGATGGTGGGTGAGTCAGGTGAATCGCACCTGGTCACACCAGTTTTACTCCACTTGATCCTTGTTTGCAGTGTAACTTAATCATAAAGAATGTGCAATACACCCTTTGAAAATACTGACACTGGTGCTAATAACACAAAATCAAGTTAAAATGAAACGTGATTTTCTTGTACATTTACTTATAAACTGTAATACACAATCTTCAACTAAAAAGAGGCTCCAACATTCTGTACAAAACTTTGATAAGTGCACACACACCCACATTAAACTTTTGTGGAAACTGCCTTTCCATGAATTACTGCTACAAGACATCCACGCCCACAACACACCTAGTGTCAGGAGTATATTCTCATTCCACCTCACAAAAGAATGCAAGATCAGTCAAATTTCAGGAAGCCTTGAAATAACGTCAAGCCACTCCACAGATATCCATTCTGAGAGCTGGGCTTGTACTGCCACTCCAGGACCTTCTTGTTCTTTGAGCAGCTCCACCTCTGCCTTTGCAGTGTGTTACGTGTTACTGTCCCGCTGACAAACAAACTGTGCCCCTTATTTTAATTGTTTCTGCCAGAGGGCAGAATACAGCTTCATTTGGAATTATTCACCATCCCTTCCATCCGCCAGTGCTTAAGCACCTGATAAAAGGCAAACATTGTCCAAAAAAAGCATGCCACTTCCATCATAGGCAATTAGCACTTTCTTCTTTGACCCATCTGCTGTGTGCTCAGTTATCTGAAGCTATTCTCATGATTTCCTCAGGCCACAGAACCATTTTCCACATGACTCTGGAATCCCTAAAGTGTTGCTTTGCACTAAAAAAGCAAAACTAATCAAGGGCTTCCTTGAGTAGAGTTTTTCTTCTTAGCATTATACAGCAGAGTTCAAAATTACACAGAGCTTCTGAGATTGTTATAACTTGACCATTCTTTAACAAAACGTTTCGGAGTTCCTTCACATAAATAAATAGATAAATAAAGCCAGTGGATTCTTGGTAATCTCTATGATCAGTGAGATGGTTGTCTTATCCAAATAGTAGGATGTCCTTATGTAAACAAAGGTCTATTTTATCCAGGCCAAATCCCAACAGAAATCTATAGAGTTAAAAAAGGGGGAGACATAAAATCTTCTTGTGGCATCTCTCCTGAACAGTACATTTATCCAAACAAAGCCACTTCTTTTATGATTTAAAAATTTTCTTTAGGCTCAACAGACAGCAACTGACATTTAGCTACGTAACATAAAGGCAAAAGAAATCCGATGTAATGTTTCAACTAGCATACAAGCAACCAAAGTAAGTGATTTAAAAACACACATGCACAACACCTATATGCAGTTCATTTTTTTTGTTTTTTTAATTTCTTTTTGCATGCCTACTAATATTGGACCAAATTTGTTCCTAATACCATTATGGTCAGAATGGAGCCCATAAACACAGCGCCAAAAAAAAATAAGTCCTCACCAGCTGCCCCCCCATTCCCTACTTCACACACTCTCCTTTAAGAAATATTCTTATAAAAAAAAACTCAGGTCTTATCTAACTTCTTGTGTCAAGTGATTATTCAAGTCAAGCAAGGTCTCATAGTTGAAAAAAGTGACTTTAATTCATGAACTTTGATATTAATTACAACAATGGGTAATTACCTAAAATGTCACAATTTATACATTTCTCTATCCACGCATATAGAAAAGACCAGAAGTTATGCCTTACATTCTAATTGTTGCATAATCGTGTGCTGAGAAGCATTAATAATTTAGACATTCTGAACCATTTGCTATGACCCAATGAGTTACTTATGCATTTGGCATTTTTGAAAGCCGCACATGTAGAGAAACTCACCCACGGATGGCACTCCTCTGCCCCAGGAGGTCTTCGCAGGTTCGATTCCCATCCCCCGAAACACAGATACCAGTGACGGCTCAGTAGAGAGCAGACTCACCTGCCAGATGGCAAAACACCATGGTTAATGGTCAACTCAGTAGTACAGGCCGTTAAAGCTACAACTACGCTGCATACCTGTTTCACACGGGATGGTGTCAGCTTCTCTGCTTCTAGCTTTGGCATGTCTCCTGCCAAGCCTGAAGCCGCAGGCTGCCCTTGCGGTTGTGGAGTCACATCACGCCCAAAGCCAGACTCTTGTCCTTGAATGGCTGGCTCCATTCTAACACCGACTTCTAGTTCCTCAGTGGCAAGGAGTAGACCTCTGGCACGACCCAATCCGCTCTGTTCCAGTGGCAGGGTTAGCCCTCTGGCCAATCCCACAAATGGTCCCCTTGCAGGATCCCAAGACCTCCTTCCACGCTGCAGTGGAATGAACTCCCTCAAAGAAGTCGGAGCTACAGCCCGCCCAATGCCAGGCTCTTCTGGCAATGGTAGACCACGGGCACGAACGACATCTGACGCCCTGGGGGACAGCCCAGTGCCCCGTCCTTGCTGCTGCAGCCAGGGCAGGCGGGTCATGCCCCCAAATCCTGGGGGTCTCGGCTTGTTCGGATCCATCTCTGTCCATCACGATAGCCAATCATCATTAATATCATCATCATCATCATCATCACAGAACCATGACTACTAGAATTTTGTTTTAATTATCTTCTTTTAACTGCTATCCTAACCAGTTGATTCACAGCTGGACACTTGAGAATATTGCCATGATGACGGCTGTATTTAAATCATCAATAGTAACTACTTATAAATACAATATTAAAATAGCCCCACAATTATCCTTAAAATTAATCATGATATGCGTAACTTGCACTATTATACATGTCACATGACAAGAACAAATAACCATACACAAGAACACGAATAAGAAATATGTAAGTACTCATTTTTTCCCTCATGTCAAACATTGCTTGCTGTTGCCAAGTGAATATAAACAGGCCTATAAATATATTTTTCAAAAAATACACCATAAAGTTCCTTGTCAATATCAATCCCCAATGTACCAAGTCCAAGTAGAATCATGATTTGTATGATAATTTTTGTATGTTTGTTCATTTGTTAAAAATTACAGTACGTCATAAAAATCTCAAGGACCTGTACCTGGTTCATGTGACCTGCCTTGCCGCCAGCGCATCTGAACAAACTAACTGAACCAAGTTTGAAACTAACTATTAAAGGTATCAATGAGTAGTTACTTGAATCAGATGTGCTACATGGGGGAAAAATAACAGGTGGAATGGCTGGGCGATCCCCAAGCAGAGGCGTATGAATCAGTGAGTTTAGCAGCCGTATCTTCCCTCATTTATTTGGTCATGCTTGCCTTACATGCATGTTGACAGCAAAGATACAAAATGATTTCATCTCCACAAAAAAAGTTGAAACGACCTTATATTTCTCATTGTCTGAATGAAAAGCAAACCCAAAGCACGGACTATAAAACTAGCACAAGGAATTACAGACCTCCAGTTCCTTGGTGGACTCGCAATCACCCCCCCCCCCACTCTGCCTTAATGCAGGTTGCCTCTGGGTACTCCAGTTTCCCGCACAGCCCAAATACATGCAGTAATGTTAACTGAGCGTGTGCATGTATTATGTGCCCTCCTATGGCCTGGCATCTTATCCAGATTGTACCCCAGCCCAGTGCTGCCTGCGGTAGGCTCCAGACCCCAGACCTCCCCCTCCCTGTGACGCTGCTCAGAATAAATAGCTGGAAAATTGATCCAAACTGCACTAATAGCTAAATTTCAGGTTACACTTAAAATGCCTACATCCCACAAAACCTGACAACTTCTCACATAACTGTTTGTATAAAGAGTTCCATTCTAATTTTATTGATGATAATGTTTGCAGCCCGGTAACAGAAAAGCAGTTACAGAAGATGGATGTTTAGTAAAAATCATCAATAAACACTTCAGATTGTCCATCTCAGACTGATCGACCATATTTTTCCTGTCTTTAGTTCTCCTCAGCATGTACCTTGTAATATAAACTAGCAATCTTAATTTACAGAAACGATTCAATTAATGAGCAATGTACAAATTTTTCAGCAGTTTATAGATGTTTGCAGAGGGGATCCACTGTCAAATGATTTTTTTGATCTGTCGTTAAATGGATCCCTTAACCTCCCAGACTGCATCTGCATATGGATAATATTCTGTTTTATGTTGAAAATCAAACCTTTCCCAAAAACATTGATTTCACCAATCAAGTAAGTACTGCCTGCAATATTCTCTTTCAAATGCAATTAGTTAAGTGTGTTCTCAGCTCCAAGGCCTTACAAAAGCGCTACCTTCCTATAATGAGAGCATATACGGATGGTCTTATGGACACACGGGCTAATCCGAGTTCTGGCCATTTTGAGAAAACTCCTCCCCCCCCATTTGTTCTTGTTAAACTTTGTGATTGGCAAAAAAAAAAAAAAAAAAAAAACACAACCTGTAGGTTAGCCCACCTGATCAGAGACCATTTATATATCTGCTACTTAGAAACGGTTTTGAAATTAAACAAACGCCTTCACGAATCAGGATTCTCTTTAAAAATACAAATAAATGGACATCTTACCGGTTTTAATTGTCTTCTGGCTAAATAAGAGTAAGCTCCCCTGAAGGGTATATACTCATACCCTGTCTTAATAAGCTGGATAGACACGTACAGCATATCAACGTAACACCTGCGAATATGTACGAACTCAAAGTTGGTTGACTGTATGACTTATTTCATTTATTCTGATATTTCTACTGCCGTTCGTGTGACTTCCAGAGATAAGCACTGTACTGTACTATACTATACTGTACTGTACTGTACTGCAGACTGCATTCAGGCCAAGTCTCTGGTCGCAACCCCCGAATTTCGCGCCATGACGGTTTTTCTTTTTTTTTCTTATTTTTATTTTATACTTTCGGTTGCATCTCGCTGTTTTGGATGCGGTTAACTTGACACGTATGAGACTGTGAAGAAAAAAAAAAAACCCCGACGTTTTGAAAGCTGATCAAATTAAAATTTCCACGGAAAGTGCGTTGAAGTACGCCGTTACTTCGAAGGAACGTGGCGGCCATGCTCACCTACACCTCGTTCAACCCGATTCCGTGTAATATCTGGCTAACTACTCACTAGTAAATTGTTTGAAAACAATTCATCTAAGACCGATTACTGCTAAATGTCTAAACCGCATGGCGCTTTATGCAGCCATGTAGGCCTCCAAAAAAAAAAAAAAAAAGGAACGAAACAGGGTGAAACCCACAGACAAAACTGAGACAGCGCAGGAAGGTCATTAATTTTATGAATTGTGAGGTGAAGTTGTGTAATTACCAAAAGATGGACCGTGAATCTTACCTTTGTGACCCGACGGTCGCCACTGCGTTTTAATGTGACTCCCGCCAACAGAAGTATGTAGCTCTGCGAATTCTGAGCGGGAACGTTTCTTTTTTTTCAGTGAACGAACTCGTTAGATTACACGGTTTAACCACGGATTAAAATGCATGCTAAAAATAAGAGACCCGCTAGTAATGTATCAAATATGGAAATCATTAAATTTACCCCCAAACTGGCAGTTTCATACGGTTCGATACGGTGTCTGTATTGCCCAATTTGTTGGCTGTAGGCTTCGTTTCAGAAGAGGACAAAATGGCAATTTTGTACTTTTATCTAGACGACAGCATTTGTTTCTAACTGCATTGACTCAGAGAGTCTGGATATCATTTCAAATTCAGGTTGAAACGTAACTATCTGAGATAGCTTCGATTATAGTGGTAAATTGAACTCAGGGTTACTCGGGCTACGCGGTAGAACTTTCTCGGCGTGTTCGTTGAGGACCGTTGAAAGATGTTAAAGGTGAAATCCCCTCCCTTGCACTGCTTAACTGCCGCCTGAACGAAAAAGTAGCTCATTTCTTTACCCAAAATGGGACTAGTTGGTTGTGACATAAGGAAACTACATAGGCCTAACTTATTTTTAAGCTTAGGTTTTATAAGACAAAGCTTGAAGTTAACGGAGGGAAGAGATCCACCCCTCTTGTTACATATGCTGGTTATACGGGGGAGCCTATCACTGGCAGCATAGGGCACTAGGCTGGGGTACACCCTGGATGGCAAACAATACTGTTTGGGGCACAATGGGTTGTTGTAAAAAAAAAAAAAAAAAAAAGTGCCTCATCTTTGTTGTAATGTGTATTATCCCTGTGTCACACATGTTTTTTCTGCTGTCTAGGCTAATGTTTAAATTGCTTGTAGCACCTTTGATTGTGTAGTTGTATGTCCCTTATCATGGACTGGCATCTTATCCACTGTGTACTCCTGCCTTGTGCCCTTTGCTGCCACCCAGCAACCCTGTCCTGGATAGGTGGTGGGAAAATTGATTGAATTACTTATTTTTTATTTTGTAATGAGAGAAAGAGAATTCTACGAAACTGGCCACTGTTAGTCTTGATATGCACACCAAAATGAAACAAAAAAGGAGCGGGCTTTCCACTACCTGATGGTACCAGACGAAAAGGATCCCCAGTAGCACTTCTTGGCACACCGTGGAAGGGACGGACAAAATTCTTCAAGATGATCTCCAATGTTGTCACCATCCTCCTCTCTGTAACTGCCTCCAGAGGGTCCAGGGTCAGTTCTGTGGTGATGCTGGTCCACCTGATGGGTTTGTTCAGATGTTTGGTATCACCTGAACTTATCTTGCTTCCCCAGGCGACCACTGCATAGAGAATTATGCTGACCCAGGTGACCACTGCATAGAGAATTATGCTGACCATTATGGACTGGTAAAATATCCCTAGCAGCTTGCTGCAAATGTCAAAAGAGAATCTGCTCTGGCCTTCCTGTGCAGCACCACTGTTGTATGCCTATTCTAGTCTGCTGTTCAAATGGAACCCTGGGCACTTATAGGACTGCACCACCTCCACTTTCTTCCCCTGGATGGTGACTGGGCTCAGGGACTCCTTGGCATGCAGGAAATCCATCATCAACTCCTTTGCATCAGAAGACAAAGTGCACTACTGTTTACTCTGTTTCATCTCCATTGTTGATGTGCATGCCTTACAATGGAGGAGTCGTCAGAAAACTTTATTAGGTGGCATGAGTTGGTGTTGTACAGACATTCCAGCATGTAAAGCGTGAACAGGATGGTTTCCCGATAAGCCCCCATGTTGCTCACCACCATCTCCAACACACCAGTTCTGGAGCCTTACAAACTGTCGCTTGTTGTTCAGATTCAGATGTTGCACAGGTCGTTCAGGTGGTCCACAAAAAGGAGACACAGCTGTTTCAAGACCAACCTCTCAAATGTGTGAAGTGAAAGTAACTGGTCTGAGGTTCTTAAAGGCACTGGAGTAGCCCTTCTTTGGCAGAAGTGCCTCACAGGATGCCTTCCGGAGACAAGGCACCGTCTGCAGCTTCGGGGAGAGGGAGAACAGGTGCCCAAGGACCTCTCAAAGCTGGCTGGCACATGTCCTCAGCACCATGGGCAGATTCCATTAGACCCCACAGGCTTGCTAGTGTGGAGTTTTCTCAGTTCTCTCTCCACCTGCTCAGCAGAGACAGTAAGCTTGGGAAGTGGGGTTGGAGCCCAGAGACTTTGGGTGTGATGTTTTCAGCGGGGAAATTTCTGGGAGCTATGAAAGTAGTGGAGAGAGGGGAGGTAGAGAGCAATTCAAACCCCCCCCGCCCCCCCCCCCCCCCCCCCCCGCCCCGGCACCCGCACGCGCGGCCTGGTGGGCGCCTGTCTGATACAAAGCGGCCCACACAGAACCATCACGCCC
>JAACJT020001928.1:0-13476 GCA_009936485.2 Gymnarchus niloticus
AAAAAAGGACAAGACCGCCACCAACCCACCCCAAAAAAAATAAAAATACCAACCCAACCCCAAACAACAAAAAAAAAAAAAAAAAAAAAAAAAAAAAAAAAACAAATAGGAAAGAGAAACCACGACCTCACCAGATGCCCTGCCAGTGCGTGACGAGATGTGGCTGGAAAAATGATGAAAAAAGACAGTAATTTGGTCTGGGCTGCCCCAGGAGCGACTGCCATTGCGGCAGACTGGAGCAGAACAATGGCTTTCTCATCCAGCTTTACACCTCGTGCTCTGAGACACAGAAGTACATAGACACACTAACAAACACAGGGAGTTAAGCTGATGTATGCCCACGGCACAGGCTCACTTACACAGCAACTGCTTTTGGGACCTTTCAGACAGCCCTCATTGTTGTATCCTGCCCGGAGACTGCGGGGCCCTGTGACTGCAGATTCTTCTCACTGCACACAGTCCCCACTCCCAGCCCCCTGCTCCCCCTCCTTCCTCTCCTACGTCTCTCTTTCTCTTCTCCCCCAGCTGCCCCACCTCTCTTAAGCAGGCCCTGAATGGGAACAGCTGAACAGCAACAACGGGGAGAGTCTGGCAGAAACTCAGCCCCTCAGGCCACACCCCCTCCGTGGTCTTTCCCATGTAGGCCTAGTGGAGGCTCTGCCCCCGGCCACTCCCACAAGCCGTTTCACAATAAGCCAAGAGAAGGTCTGCTACTTGAAACACATGGGATGCCTCGGTGCTTACTAATGCATGTTGGTTGAGAGGCAAGTGGGGGCAAGGTGGGATTGAGAGAGAGAGCAAATTTCAAGGAGACACTAACAGCTATGCCTGTTCTATGACATACAGAGGAGGCATCGAGGGCATTTTGGTTTCAAACCAGAAAGAAAGGGGAAAAAGAAAAAAAAATTAAAAAAATCAATAAAATGTATACATTTAAATATTCAGATTACAAGAGTATGGAAATCAAAATAGAGCTAGACACAGCATATATGTGCAGACCCATCTTCCTCAGGGTGCAGTGAGTTTTTCACATTATTTCCTGGGGTCGGCTCCAGGCTGACAGTGAGACCACACCGGGCGAACTGTTATGGAAAATGGCAGGATGGTGTCAGGAATCACAACAAAGAATCCAAAATAGGGCACCCTGAATTAGACCGTGCATCCACACTGCCGGGCTCTCAATCCAACGGTCCCCGAGACCACTGGACAGCACACCGCAGGAAACGAGAAGCCAATAGGACCTTGGGCTACTGACAGGATGGACAGCAAGAGGATGTGGTATATGGGAAGTGTACCAGGAAAACCACGAAAGAGAAAACCGCGACAGGCCAAGCAAAACCTAAGAGAAGACACCATTTGTGCAGCACACCAGCTAACCGTGAACACAGAAACATGAGTCCATAAAACCCAAGGCAAGATGCTGGCTAACTAAAATCGCAAACCCGGTTTTACCAGAGACTAGGCAGCCTGTCGAAGGATATGGCGGCAAGACTCCCAGGCAGTAAGCAACTTTGACTTCTTTCTTGAGAGGGTATGAGTTTATATACCTGTCATTGCTGGCCTCCATTTTACCTGGCTTTTACTGTTTGAAGCCAGCATGCCCAGGCTTTGTCAGCTGATCTCAGGTGCTGACCTTCCCCAGATCCATGAGCCAGATCTGTTTCTCCGTTTGTGTCCTGTCTTCCCATCCTGTTCTACTGTGGCCACGTCACGTTTCTGCTAGCCATTCGGGACAAGTTTTGTGGTTTGTTCTGCCAATCTGCAGCAGGCGAGAAAGGTTTTCCATTCCTGTGTTTTTTTTTCCAGTTTCCTGTTCGTGGTAGGACCCGGCATTAAGACGAACAAGTTCCATAATCAGAAAAGTTCCAGATCAGCAAGGAATTCCGTACAAGATTATTGCCTTTCTGTTCCATGTCACCGTTTCTGGAAACACACCATTCTCAAAGTCGCCTTTGTCTATGTTGTTTTCATTCCTGACTGGACCAGATTCCTTCAGGTCACATGACCTTAAGAGCAAACTGCTGTACCACTGATGTCTGAAGAGTCCTCCAGCCCCACTTCCTGCCACTTCTCAGAACAGCCAGACAACCCTAGGTTGATCTGAGAAGCAGATCCAGTCCAATGATGTCCTGTAACACGTACTTAATATCGAGCATTTAGTTTCCATGGCAGGCGATAATGTGTGGAAATGATTCATCCCACTGTCGTAAGAGTCCATTTTAATCTTCCATGAAAAAGGACATTTTTTCTAGTCTACATTTGCAGTAAGTAGAGCTGCATGATGTATAAAAGATTTAAATCTGTCTTGTTCTGTTATTAAAGAGACAATTGTTTAAGCAACTGTGAAAACATTATGTTTCTTGCCTTCATTGTTTTTATTTTTTAACTGTCTTTAGAGAACTGTACCCAGGCACACATTTCATAACTTCATTTCTCTGTGTATAAGCATGGTAGTGGCCCAAACCAGCACTTGCCCTGGGCTAACTTCCCAGCATGCATGGAGATTTCTACATGGTTATACTGCGTGTACATTTGTGTCATTATTATTGTTAGTGTACTGCAGAGATGTAGCACGTGGCCATAGCTACTAGTTGAGTAATCCGTGTTGTATTTTGAACACACTTGTGTGTATATAAAGTGTCCATCGTGGTTGATTGGTGTAATGTCTGTTTCTCCTTCTCCTGTGCTTGCATTGTTTGCAAAGTTGGTGCTATTCTATGCAGCTGGTTTAAGTTACAGGTCAGTTTGAATAAAAGCACCTTGCTTAAATGCAAGACATCGGTGACTGCTGCTTCGCACGGAAGTCACGGCAATATTAATATTTACAAGTATAACAGACGGCTTTCATGCCTGGAGAACATGCCCTTTGTCTTTTGAGTTTGTTCACTTCAAAAGGCGAATTTAATGCGAACCTGTAAAATTGCACCTGACGAGAGCAAAAGGCCAGGAGTGCAGAGTCGCATGTCAGCTAAAGAGCGACATTCTGTGAATCTCAGCAATGACAAAAAATCCCCGTCTGACCCTCTACGACAGCAGGGAGGGGATGATTTGAATTCAGTTCATGCCACACCGCTTCACCATGTTTGGGCCAATGAATAATTTAGGCCAACTGCATTTCTAATCACCTGCCGAAAGATGCAGTTGAGATGAGGCTACAGCTACCCCAAAGGGAAAATGAGCCCTTCTTACAATAACACATGGTCTACGCATGAGAAGCTAAATGCTAAAGGAAAGCCATACAATACACCTTGGGGCCTAAGCCACACCCACATGTGCTCCACAGAAGAACCGTTACACCACTTTATCGCAACAAAGGCACAGAAATAATGTGTGAAAATGCCTAGATGATGAGCGACAGAAAAACACGTAATGCACCATAATGGTTCTTCAGAGCAACTGCTCTTCATACTTTGCGCTAGGTACATGCAAGGGAACTAAGTATGATCTTTAAAAACTAGTAGTGAAGCCTTGTATCTCCAGGTTTGGGGGTTCCACTCTTGCCACCGATTCTGTGTTTGTGATATTTGCATGTTTTCCCTGTGTTGCGCATGTTTCCTTCAGGGACTTTGGTTTTATCCTGCAGTTCAATAACATGCAATCAGGTGAATTGGTGTCTTTACATTGTATTTATTGTATTTTGTGTATGAACTTGTGTACAAGTGTGTGTACACAATGTACAGGCATGCGTGTCAGGGCACCTCCTGCGCTGTGCTTTCTGGGATAGACATCAGGCTGATTGTGACTCTGTATTGGATATGCAGATTTGGAAGATGGATTGACGGATAGATGGCCATTAATAAGAACCACTCCCTGCTTTGAGCAGGGCTGAACACTGAAGAATATCTCCTCTTTTTATCAAGAGCTGTCACATCCCAGGATGCCATGGGAACCACGCCCAGTGTTTAAAGATCCTCCATGTACAGACAAACAAAGGCCTTGTTTTCCCAAATATTGGGAGACCCCTTGGGTTATTGGGACTCAAAGGACCATCTGTAAACAGTCCTAAGAATCATCATCGTCATTCTCTTTCTCCTGATCCCGTCAGGGGTCGCCACAGCAAACCAGTAAACAGCCCTAACCGATTTTCTAAAATTCCT
Organism: Gymnarchus niloticus; assembly: GCA_009936485.2. Taxonomy (NCBI): domain Eukaryota; kingdom Metazoa; phylum Chordata; class Actinopteri; order Osteoglossiformes; family Gymnarchidae; genus Gymnarchus; species Gymnarchus niloticus. Next base: position 4,098 of record JAACJT020001928.1, read on the forward strand.
GGGAATGTGTTACTCTGGGAAAACCTTTTGGACCTTCCATTTGGTCCTAGCGCCAAAACACTCAACAATCCAAGGAAATCAGCGAGACCTACAGGATGAGTACGGGGATTGTGACAGTTTCCCAAGTGTTCCTTTCGTTTGGCAACCTCCAGCCTCATTTAGTTTATTTCCACCCATTGTTTCACATTACCAAAACACAGGAGTTCCTTCTTTGTGATTGAAGAGGTTGAAGCAGAGCTTCTTACAGCATATCATACACAACCCATTGCTCCAGTTTCCTGGTTAAGATTGTCACCTTTCCATAAAAACATGAACATACTCAGATGTACCCGAAATGCAGTGCAGAGCACTCTGCAAGCTTAAGCAGCTTTGTGAGACCGAGTATAGTGGAAGAATTCAACTGAGAGAAACTGACAATCACAACATTCTGAAAGACGATAACCCACCGCGGAGCTGAGAAAACTTCCCCAGGGCTCTAGAGGCATACGCTGCCGGGGATATTGTGCGAGTGACCTTACACTAGCAGAAACTCAACACGCTATGTAAATACTCACACATTGAGGCTGATGGGAAACCGCCAGAGATCAGGCTGGTCAGGCTAGAGCTAGGCATGCGTTAATCTGACAGTCTCAGTCCTGTCCTGGCTCCTTCTAATGTCATTTTTGACAGTTAGATAGATAAATGTGTGGTTGCCAGGTTGGAAGAAAACGCACTGAGATGCGTCTTAATATTTCCTCTGTATTCTCCATGTCAGTTAATTGGGTTTTTATCGACAATATTCCCCCTGAATTTCCTTGTGTCTGTCAGGGAGTATTTCTGATTAATATAAAACTAAAATTCATCACTCTTAAGTTAATACTCTTAATTCATAACAATTCATTTAAATTCCATTAAGTCTTTAAATGAAACGTTTAGGCACTTTGAGTATCCAGAGAAAAAGCCCAGTTTTTTGGGGCTTATAGCCAACAGTGGAACATTTTCTCTCAACACACAAACTAAAGTTAATGCACACCTGCACATGTAAACAGGACATAGCCCTTCCTGAAAAGCAGGAAGGGGTTTCCGTATAGTGGTTATATAAGCACAATTGATCATTTTAATAATATACTGTAGCTCTTTTGCTAATTTCAATTTTTTTTTAGAATTAATTTAACTTTTTAAATGTAATATAGATATTTAAATGTATTAATATAGATATTTAGCTGAGTAAATAAATTTTATTTATCTTTGAATTAATGAAGTATGTAAGTAATTTTAATTCCTGTTTGGATTCAGGCCCTCAATGACCATAACCAGGAAGAGTAGTTAGAAGACGGATGGATGGGTGGATGGATGGATGGATGGATAATTCCTCCTTAATAGAAAGAGGTTTGGTGCAGGTTGAGGGACGGATGGCATGGGGGGGCTTCAATGAAGCTCCTCCAGAGCACCATTTCTTAAGTAGCATTTGGGCCAAATTGGATAAAGGACCCAATCCTGTAAAGCATGACTGTACAGAATCCTATACTGTGACTCGGTTCAGGAAAAATGGTCAGGACATCAGAGGCCTTGCCACAGTCCACAGTGATGTTGGTTTATCACTTCATCCCAGACTCAGGATACAAGCCATGTTGGCCAGTTTAAAATTTCGTCTCCTAGTTTCCGCCAGGAATAAGGCTGTGATCATGCCAAGTTACCACACAAGGCAAAGGATTCAGAACCACAAATGATGTCATGCTTGTTAAAAATGGCAGTACACAATGAAAGGTGCTAGACAATAGTAATACAGTAGACTCTGAGTTACAGCTGTTCTTACTAATATATACTGTGACTTGGACCACATTACCCACTGGGATTTAGCCCATTTAAAATGACCTCCGCCACCCTTACCCCTGCCAATCACAGCACAAAGGGTAGTTTTTACTCCTCTGTCCCACCCAAAAAAAACATTTCTGCAACCAGTTGATGAAAAGTCAGCTTTTGCACAAAATGGCGTTCCTCTCACCTCTGAATCAGTTCTTGAAAACTCCTTAATCGCTATATTTAAATATCTTGAGTTGGCTGACTTGGACCCCAGTGAACCTGTAAGAGTGCAGCAGCTCTCATCATAGTTAAGAAAATGGGTTGGGCTTAAGTCCTGTGATGGATCCTGCTGTTTTACCCTTGAGTGAGGATCAGCTTTGCATAAATCTGTCAGCTATGGAACAGTGTAAAAGACAAGCTTACGTGTTATGTAGCTTAATTATTAAATATCGGAGGGCTGTCTAACAACTAAGCAATTCCATACTGCCAAATTTTTATTTTTTTTTTCCTTCACAGAGCACCACTGCAGTGCCAGAGGTATAAAACAAAATCACATGGCAGCTACTAGATCTACTACAGTAATAAAGCATGGTATCTAGTTATTAACAGATCAAAACAATTGCTATCTATGGTCATATCTTATCAGGAGACCTTTTCTGCCCTATTTGGGGCTTCAGAAAGGAGACATCAATGAAACAATAAGACAATGGAAGACAATAAGAACAACTACATGCTATTTAAATTAATCAGCCTGCGTGATAGCACCGAAATGAGCTGGTCTACAGAAATGTTAAAGTAACCTAAGGTTAAAGGTTATGGAGGCGGATGTGAGCAGCATGGTTTTTGTGTCTTAGTGCAGTGCTGTAGATTCTGACCTCTGAAAAAAGCTAAGCCTTCCCTCACACTCCTACTTTCAGTGTCTAATCTGATTATGACACAAAATGAGTTCAGTATATTCAAAAAGGATATTCAGTCACATTTTTGATCAGTTTATTCGGCTGTATAAAAAGAGGTCTGTAAAAAAACAGGGCCTTTCTCTCCATGCCCTGATGTAGCAAGTCCAAAACTGGAATTACGTTACAAACATATGTATCATTGATTAGAAAAAGCAGTAAAAGTAACACAAATCATTTTTTAGCAAATAAACACTGCTGTGTAAAAACCCGGGCACTAGCAATATAAAAGACGAGTTTGAGATTCGCTATGCTAAAGATTAAGAGCCTATAAGATATCAGATTTCTCATACAGCTGGCTTGCTCCATATATGAAATGCGCATTTCTCCTCCCCCATACCCAAAAATGCAGAGGTTTGCATTCCTTCAGGTTTCCGGGGGAGGGGGGTGGTAACTCTGCTTGTAAACAGCCTGCTCGTATAAAGTGACTGAGGATTAGAAAATCCTCCGGCAGGCTCGCAGGAGCCAGCGGAAATCTCCGGAAAATGCAGTGCTTTCGTCTCGGTCCATCTCCGCTTCCTGCCACCAGACAGTTACCCTTACGACTGTAGAGGCAGCACATTTTTTCCAGCCCCCACCGAGCGTCTCCATAACACCGCCGTAGGTCAGACCTGCAACTGGAGTGCCTTAACCCAGTGGGCGTTTGAGTACTTTGTCTCCATGGGGAGATTTATCATTTTGGCCAAGCTTGTTACTCTAACATCCCCTTCAGAACATTTCAACTTAATGTGTCTCCCCTTGCCAAGTGTCTGCTCCAAAAGACCATAAACAGGACCATCTATGAAGGGGCGCTGGTGGCATTTGCCCTCCTAATGCTGTGATAAATCCAAACTAGCATTGTAACAGCTTAGCAGAGAAGCCTAAAAGACATATGCCACCCTTACCTCCTTGAGCTTTAACTTCCCTTGGCCAGTGAAAGAGAAAGGCACTCAAAGCTTCTTTAAAAAGCTTGCTGGGCTGTGAGAGGCTCCTCGCTCTCAGAGTGCATACACAGACACCATCAGTGGGTAGGATCTCTCAGGAATGCCACCCTGACAGCATTTCCATCCTAGATCCAGTGAGAGTTTGAGGTGATTGGGAGGTACTGTACGATTTGCAGTATCCCATCGTTTCAGCCTGGATTCCCCAGTGAGAGTGATTGTGGTGGGCCTCTGCTGCGTTCATTTCTACAGGCCTACTGTTTTACCGGAGTGTCAGTTGGCCCATCGTCTTTAGCGGACTGAGGGTCGCCCTTCTGTCAGAGCCACGGAAGTTTGGTGTCTTAGTCCATGAAGCCCCATCGACAGGTTACTGCTACAATCCCAATTCCTGTCACCATCCAGACGGCCATTTAATCTGCAGGCAGCTTGATAAGCCACAGCTGTCGAAATCCACCAGCGATGAGTCACTCTGCAAGAGCTCCCTTTCCTCGTCCTTGAGCAATCCTCCAGTCCTTCCTCATTCCCCCTCCCCCATCACCTTCACCTGCAGTCTGCAGCCACACCCCGCCCACCTGCTACGGGCATCCCGTCAAGGCTGATGACGGGACCCTCCACTCCTCATGGGAATACACTGCAGGCTCATCTCCACATCTCCACAATGCACACTGGAGACCAGCAGTTAGGGACGTGGACGCATCGCGTTTCACCCCCCACCCCAGCCTTGAGGTCAGCATTTTCACAAAATCTGAGGCCAAATGAGAAAATTGCTAGAGCGCAAGATTTGTAAGAGATAACTGAGGAAAGAAACTTATAATATTATGTCTCATCTTCAAGTAGTAAAATATATTTCATTTCTGAATTGTACGACATGCATAAACAATAACATAACAGCACCGGTCGTAAGTGTTCAGCAATTCTCCAACCTGAAGAAACTTACAGACCCACTAATCCTCAAATGACCATACAGTAAGAGTGTCCTTCTTTCCCTCTCTTAAGTCTCTCAGCATCATAACCTGGCTCACACAGTTTTCTGCATCTTCAACTATGATTTGATATATAGCGGATGCAAAGGACTGTCCAGACACAGAGCAGTGGTGGGGGGGACCCTCTGTGAGGTGGTACAGGACAGCAACGCCTGGCCAGACTCCAACACGCAGTGGGAAAACCTTACAGAACTCTGGTGCCTGTACTCACCACAACGAATGTGTGTATAGAAAACACCCAGACCTGACACTGTGGCATCCATGCATCCAGAATCCTGCCCTAAGCTTTCGGACAAGATATGAAGGCCCGAAGGGCCGACAGCAATGCAGGAACAACGTCACTTTCAGCTGGACCCCTCCGCCATTTCTTTGTCAAAACAGAAAGCACCCACAGATCTACCCTTCCACGAGATACTTAAGTCAGAGCCTATTGATTATTCTCCCTTCTCCTCATGACTAAAGGCTACAATGAGGGGAGGGGAGCCAGGCCTGATGTTCTGCTTAAATGGATTAGCGCTGGGAGCGTACTCACGTGAGGTTTCAGCGGGAGTTAACAGAGAGGCAACACCCACGCGCCGTAGGGACAGCCATGCATCGCCAACGCCCAGCGGCCACAGAAGAAAGGAGAGCAGGCAAGACCAAGCAGTGCAGATAAATAGCCAGGCATGCGTCTGCGCGTGTGTGCGGCTGTGAGGGAGGGACGCGGGAAAAGGGAGAGAGAGAGTGAGAGAGTTGGTGCCGTATCATTGGCTGGCCCAGAAGGTGGGAGGAGAATTGGTATCCAATGCTGGCAGGGAGATGCAGAGCAAATAGAATACAGCACCTTTGGGGCGCAAAGCTCCAGCGCTGATTGCGTGTCTGCAGAAGCCCTGATGCAGCAAAAAAAAAGGGGGGGGTTAAGGTGCCTACAGTATGGAGGTAAGAGGGGGTTAAAATGTCTTCTGCTTTAGGTGCTGATGTTCATACTTTTGGAGAGATTGGACAAGACTACCCTGGCTGGACAACAAGGAAATGAAGCCAAACACACGGCTTAGACTGGATCTATAAATTTCAGACGCAGCTAGAACAAATGGCATGCTTTCTGCATATATTTATCCTATAAATAAATAAATAAATAAATAAATAGAGATCCCAGCAGAAGCAGACTGCAAAGCCCCTTTTGTTTTGGGAGCAGCCGCCCCTCCACACAGTGTCCTCATTACGATGCTTTCAAAGCAGAGGGAGGGAGACAGAGAGTAAAAGAAAAATGAGAGACGTGGAGTTGGGAATGAAAAAAGGAGCCCAGATCAGAGAATCCAGACAGTGAGACAGGGAAGACGGCACAGAAAATGAGTGGAGATCCCAGACCTAAACACAACCTTTTCTGGGACATCAAAATACCAACAGGGATAGAAAGAGTTAAACGTAAGGTGGCACAGAAGGAGAGATGATGAGATTGTAGACAAGATGGGGGAGCAACATAAGGAGAAGAAAGACAACATTGCTGATGAAGAGCAATGGAGTGGGGTGCGGGGATGGGCGGGGCAAAGACAGTCATCCCCAGGCTTCATTGTGAAAGGATGAGGTTGCCATGGAAACTGTATCCCACACAGCAGAGAACAGAAGCAGTCTCATTCACCTAATGTCAGCATCTTCCATCTTCATAAACAATACTTACCAACATCAGTGGATGCAGAAACAAATAATAATACCAGATGGGGAAACACCTAATATTCAACCAATGCCTGTTATAACATTTCATTTTTTATTGGAACAATTTAAAATTAATTCAATTAATGTATTCAGAGAGATCAAAAGCCGCAAGCTAGTCTAAAACAATGCAGTATTTAAGTCTACCCTGGCCTGACACTAGATAATGTCCTTGTAAATTGATCAATAGATCTGATAGTAAAGCATCAAATTTCACACCAGAGAACATTCCACACCTTTTCACAAGTCAGCACCTGGGATAGTGAACTTTATTCCTTGTATGTAAATGCATCTCAGTTACCAGGTATATCCTAGTGTCTATGCTGCCTAAGGCACCTTTAAGAAGATAACAGCTCTGAGGATGGAAACTATAGGAAGGGCTGTCTGCATTCCATGAAAAAATAAAGTACAAGTTGAAATACATTTTTTTAATAGACTGTGCAAGAGAAGTACCGTACTGTGCACAAGTCTTAGGCAGACAATGAAGATTTTGTTTAAATCACAATCATGTTGGTGTAAAACTGAATTCATAGTGGTCAAAGTGGGTCAGTTTATATATCTAAAAACATCTCTTCATATCACCCCAGAATATACAATAGCCATCATGCCAAATTATTATTTTTTCTGAACAAATATATAGTGACTGCCAGATAAATGGCCTTAAACATTTGACTGACTGCTTTAGACTGTTTCAATTTTTGCCTATTATTGAAGAAAACTACATATAGGGTTGGTCTGATATTTCACCCAAGCCATTTTAATCAACTGCAAGCATTCGGCATAAATAAATCTTCAAACCACCCCTCCTGGTCAGGGTCACCTGTACCCTATCCCAGACAGCAGAGAACGCAAGGCTGAGGTGCACCTTGGATGGGATACCAAGACAGACGCACACAGACTTGCAGACACAATCATACACTGTGGGCATCTCAGAGATACCAGATTAACATGCCTTTTAAGCTGCCTTTTAAGCTGCCTTTGGACTGCGTGAAGAATCCCGCACAATATGTGGAAAAATTCATATACACCGTGGAAGTGGGACTCATACAGTGGAGGTGTGATGGACAGAGAGAACACAGCGGGAGCACAGGGAAAATACATGGGTAGAACAGGAAGAGCACAGGGAGAACATAGGGAGAATATGGTGGGAGGAAAGAGAGCACCCAGGGACAACACAAGAGAACATATGGGAGCACAGGGAAAACACAGTGGAGAACACTGGGAGAACTCAGCAGGATAACAAGAAGACCATAAGTAGAGCATAGGGGGAGGACAGGTAAAGCATGGGGAGAACACAGTGGGGGCACAAGAAGAGCACTGGGGAGCACTGAAAAAACACAGGGAATACACAGGGACTTAGGTCCTGTTAATCTGTGCTGTATGATCCACATACAGCAATTCCTGTGTAAGTGAAGACTTTAATTAAGTTTTAATCCCCCCCACACACACACACACAGACACACAAGTCCAATTTGATGCCAGATTTGTCCTCCATCCCAGACAAAGTGTGAAAGAATACCCCCACCCCCCAAACTCAAAGTAAAGACCACATGTTTTCTGTTCTACTCATACCAGCAAACCCCATTGAAGTCTTTAGGGTGTTCTTTTCAGGTAATCTTTTCTGATTTCATCCTCAAAGTGCCATACAAACCCCTTGAGGGGGCAGCAGTCTGCTGTAACACTGACCCAGATCAGTCTGTTATGAATTGCAGAAACAAATCCATTCGACTCAGTTGAAACTCAGTCAAAGGGAACATTGTTATTGTAGGTCTTGGTGCCTTTTGGCCAAGAGTGCTGTATTCTGTCACTACCTGATAGTAATTTTTTTCTTAAATTACATACAAAGGATTTTTCTTTTGTGTTTTTGGTCTTACATATGCGGCTATTTTTGTTGTACCACAAATATTTTCCTTTTGATTAATGATGGCATGTATTTAGGCTAAATGGTACTTCTAAATTGTTCATAATGTATGACTTTGTGGGTGAGCATCTATGCCCTGCGATGGAGTGGTATCCTACCCAGGATGCATCTGAGCCTTTGGTCTTGTGTTGCCTGGGGTAAACTGCAGCCTCGCCTCCCATGACCCTGACCAGGATAAACGATTATAAAATATTTGGATGGATGATATCATTCTACAATTCTTGCAGTGAGCGTATGTGGGACATGAAAACTGGGACGCAGAAAAGCATTGCAGCAGATGATTATATAACTGTCTGCATGTGAATTAGATTGTCTGGGTTTGGTGTGGTTAATTTAAAGCTGGCAAAGGACCACAATGGCTATCTGAGCCCAATTGATGTGGCATGGTTGTGTGTTTTCTGGGATGGGTCTCTGATGCTCTAATTTGGCTAGCTGGCACCTAGAAGACTGCGACCACTTATTGACCTACTACTTCTTGTTTTCGACTACGCTGAGGTCTGGAGAGTTTCCGTTCTTTACTGCTTGAGCATGTGGTCAAACGCGTTGTGAACGTTTGGCTGAATCATGAGGTGAATTGGGGTGTTGTATGATTAGATTAGCTGATAATGGTTGGATGAGTCATTGAGATGCTATTTGCTGCTGTGTCCTAATAGTTGTTTGATTTGGGGTTTTCATTAGTTCCTTATGGTGAAGGAGATAATGTGTGTGCTAATTGAGAATAGTAGTTATTAATGTGCTCATCAAACTTAATCTTTCTTTTAGGTACTGTGTGGCCATACTTAGAGAGGACATTGCCAGTCTGTAATCCTGGTGACTGCTTAGAGTTTGTTATTCTATGATTAAGTAGTTCTCCACCCCCTTGTGGTGGGTTTTATTCACTGCAGCACATTATGGTGATTGCAAAGATCACACAGCCTTCTTTGATGGCTTGAGTGCAATTCAATTCAATTCAATTTTATTTATATAGCACTTTTAACACGAAGCACAGTTACAAAGCACTTTACATAGTCCCGGGCCCACAGTCTCCAGAGAGTAAGCCAAAGGCGACAGTGGGAAGGAAAAACTCCCTCAGGAGGAAGAAACCTTGGGAGGAACCAAACTCAAAGGGGAAGCCCATCCTCCTCAGGCCAG
>JAACJT020001929.1:0-13470 GCA_009936485.2 Gymnarchus niloticus
TTTGAAGTTTTGGTATTTTTTTTTTTTCTGTTTTTTTTTTTTTTTTTTTTCGCCCTTTTACCTTCCCACCCCAAAACTGTTTGCCCTCTCCCCCCCCCCCCCCCCCCGTTTTCTTTCATTCCGGGGAACGGATCGTCACAGAGAACATCTGTTCTGCAGACCGAGCACGAAAGGTCGGTTATTGTTTCAGTCATTAAATAGATTTGTCTGTGATACCGCATCCATAAAGGTGTGACACTCCCTGGGGATGTGGCATTATTGGTGATGTCACAGATGCTTATCATGAGATGAAGGTGACGATGATGATGTTAGAGCTGCCAGTTGGGAGACTGAGGAACACACGAGTTCCTGTCTGCCAGTCAGGAAACGTAGCAGTGTTTTGGTTTTGCTACAAATGACATCATTGGTTCTCATGAGTAATGATGCTAGGATGACTAACGTAATAAAATAATTCTCAGTTTATAAAAACCTTGTACGGGGTCTCCACTTTACGCTAGATTGTCCATTGATGTGAAAGTGCATCACTTTAGCTACCACTGGCAGATTACAGGAGTTAGACTTCGGACCTCCTGAGAAGCATGACTCTCATATCGTGTGCCAAACTCTGCTGCTAAAAGGTAAGCTGGGAGTCTCTCTGGACACCCCTGACCATCAAAATCTCGGACTCTTACTGTTTGCCCAGGACAGTATCAGTTGTGCTGTATGTCTTGAGCGAGGGCTGAAAGCCCCACGTGATCAGGAGCAACAGATTGTTGTTGTGGTGTGTAGGTGAGATGCACGTTAAATAGCAGTGGTTTTCTGCACTGTTGTCACTCGTGGCCATTGTGATCCGTAAGGGGGTGGGGTATGGGTTTTAGAACATCACATCTTCGTGAGAAATAGCGGTCTGGCCCAAGCAGAAGGTTGCAACAGTCCCATCTGTACGCAGTAGTGTGGTTTGATTGGCTTTAAACACTCTCATGTTTGTGAGAAATTGTGGTGTGTCTCCAGCGAAGCCTCGCCTCTCAGTTAGAGCCACTCTTCATTCCTAAAAGTTTTTATCTGCTATTACAATTGACGGGGTTAATGAATGCTTTCAGACGTTTACCCGCGAAGGTATTTGATATCTGCGATTAGGAAAGGGTTGCTATTACATGCCTCATTAGGCCTTTGTTCCAGTATATGCCCATTGTTCTTTCTCCCATCTGAAAAAGATAACTCTCTGACATTAATAACATCAATTTAAAGGTTTTTTTAATATGCAGTTGTGAAATATTTGTAGACGGTTATGTCACATGGTGGAGAAATGATGCTTGCTGCTGATAGGTGATTTCTCATTTAGGCATTCCCTTTGACGGCATTTCGAAAGGGCCTGGGGCGTATCGGCGTTCTGTGTGATGTGTGGAGACGACCCTCTCGCTTCAATGTCTTTGTCAAGCTGATGGTACATAATTAATTGAATGTGACACTGAAGCTGGGAGAGCCTGGAAATGCGTCTTTGATGGAAATATTATCTAACTGCTAAACCAACGGATTTTTTTTTTTTTTTTTTGCCCCGGTGCTTCTGAATTATCATATTCATTCATTTTTAGTCCACCTGCCCTCGGGAGCAGTGATCTCAAGAGAGAATTGGTCATGCTGTCCATCTCTCTCTCTCTCTCTCTCTCTCTCTCTCTCTCTCATATTGACAAAATAACCCGGAATATTCCATACTTCTGTCCGAGAAGAACAACTCGTGTCCAGAAAGTGGAGTCATCATTCTTTTGGTGGGAGGATTGAAAAAGCTGCCATTTCAAAACGGAAGCTTTAAAATACCATGAGAGGCCACACTGTTGTTACGGGGGGGGGGGAATAAAAGTTTCACCACATACTCAAATGTCAAACCTATTGCAAAATTTATACTAGGACCCCATATATGTCAACAGCTATTCCCACTCTGCATAGTGTGCTGTGAAGCATTTTAAGTTCTGAAAAGCTGGTGCTCATTACCTCTGCAGAACATTCTGGTGCCTCCACCACCACCAGCAGTGTGGGTCCGTGCCAGTCTGGGATAGATGCCGATTACGCCTTTCTCCAGGCCTTCCTCTTCCTGGCACGCGGTTAGAATGTCCCGTGTCTCGGCCTGACCCTCTCAGGGGGGTTATTTGAGGAAGTGTACCGACCAGTTTAACCAGCGACAGAGAATTTTGACTAATTTTGATGTGTCCGTGCACGTCCATGTCCCAGGGGGTGGGGGTATTTCTGTGGGCCCCCGGTCGTCCGATTTCCCAGTCTGTGCAGTCTGCTATTTGTCAAAATTAAGGCTCCCTTTTCTTCTGCTGTCTTGCTACTACCACCACCAAGATGGAAAGGCGTTAACCTTGGGAGTATGAAATTTGATATTAGCAGTACCTCCTTCTCTCATTTGGGGTCTGTTTTGTGTTGCTATATAATTGTGGCTGAAAGGACCGCTGTTATCTCTTGATTATAAACACCAAACTTTTTTTCAGTAGCCACAGAGTGATGTGAGCTCTAGAATGGGTAGAATTATAGTATGTGTGCCCAGATTTTTTTTATTTAACTTCTTTAATTATTTGAGATGATGCTCTTAATTTTGGCTTATAACAAAATCCATGAATTGTGTTTAGAAGTTCTGCATGTTTCTCTAGGATCTTCTGAAGGGCAAATCGATGTTTGCTGGCTATTCGCGGTCAGGCTGAGATTCTGCATTATCTCACCACTGGGCCAAGCTGTTTGGACAAAACGCTGGCCCAGATGCTCAAGTCGATGCCCGTAGGGACACCACAGCACGGGTCTCAGATGCCGTTTAGCATTAGAGCGTTTGCAAGTAAAAATCCAGCGGAATATTTCCGATTGGAAAGCCCCCATGAACATTCATCGTTTTAAATGGTTGACGATGGGTTATCACATCCAGAATAACCTAAAACATATTGGGCACTGAAGCCTACAGCGGTGAACCCATCTGCTTGGGGTCTGGCCCCTTGAACCATGCCTGCTTCAGGGCTGTAGTGTTCTGAACCAGTTGCCGTGATGGGTTTCTGCTGAAACGGCTCTGTGCTGTGCCACAGCAAATGTTGGTGTAACTGTCTGACTGCTGGAGGACGTTGTAAAATATTGTTTCTTTTTGGCTGGATATTTATTCTGTTGTGATTTTTTTTTTTTTCTTTTTCCCCCTCACTATTTCCAGACCACTGCCGGTCTTCGTGCCTGATGGCAAATGGAGGCCACTCGTTCTCCACAAAAGCAGAACTTTTAACGCTTCATGTGGAATTGTCCACTGCAAATTCGCTCACAGGTCACACACTGACCAGTTCGGGGTGGGTCTAAAGGGAGGCGCACGTAGATCGACACCCAGGCCATGGGAGGGGGTACAGTGGATTGACGTTTTGCTCCGCGGGGATTTGCTGGCCTGGTGGAGGGACTCCCATTTCTATGGTTACAGGTTCAGAGGCTCCTGCTGTTAAGGGAGCCAGGGGCCGTTCTTCACACTCTGATCGCTGATTAACAGCTGCAGCGAGGGCCATAAATATTCATGAGGGGGCGCCGACGGTGGGTGAAGGCCTTCGGGGAGATCCCAGCTTTAATCGGCGTGGCGTGGCGGGGCGGGCCCTGTACCTACACACGACCGGCGCGGGCCGCCACGTGAACCGTTGGAATTCTGCTGGTTAACTATGTGCATGCAAAACATGAAGCATCACATCCCCTTACGGAAGGAGGAGAAGGTCAGGCTACAGAATCGCGATGCCCCGGAGCGTCCACGTCGAACAAACGAGATATTTCACAACGAGAGACGTATTCAATTATGTTCGTCTTTATTTGTTGCGGAGTGAGTCATGCTGGGTTGGAGGCCGACCAATCAGCTGGTAAGTTGAATAGAATTAGTGGGTGCTTATGAGAAATGCCTTGAGCGGGCAAAGAGAGGCTTTCTTTACACCGTTACTGAATGCGTCCCAGTGGGAAAATGAGATCTTTTAATGTTGACTTACAGCCGAGATCACATTTAAAAAAAAAAAAAAAAAGTCCTTTTTTCTCTCTCTCTCTCCACGCACGTCGCTGACATTATTACAGCGTTCCCCGTTTCTCAGCTCCGCGCTTTTATCGCGCTGCCCGTTGAAGTCCGCTTTCACGTGTGTTCTGATAAAAGCGATGGAGATTGGACCCTCTTTTTACGACTGCTTCTATGCCGGCTCTGAAGATACAGATGGCTAGAATCCGGATCGGCTCCATCGGAAGAGCCATTCAGTGATTTCACAGCAAATCATTTTAAGGCGCTTTCATCTATTCTGGTGAATCTTACTACCGTGTCGAGCCAACAATAAAATCCAGTGTGTAAGGATCGGGGTGCACGGATTTCCCAGGGGGCAGTCAGATTCATTCATTTCAGCTGTGCCTCATTAACAATCATATGACATTGGCTTCTGTCCTCTCGACCCCCTGAAAACACACCCCGATACCCCATCCCCCACCCCACTGAAGCCCCATTTCCTTGACTGGACCCTCTTATTCCTGTATTTTCCTTACACTGAAGTCAAATCAGAGACATTTTTTCTAATGTGCTTAACCCCATTTCCTCTCCTGTGCCCAATCCGTTCCACTGCCCACCCACAACCAGAACCCAGAGTCTTGCACGCTGCATTTGCAGTGAGTTGGGTGGGTGCATTCACATCCCATTGATTTCCAACGAAGCCATATTATAGCACTGGATGTGTATCTGTCCTTTGTCATGGATTTAGTAGAATGTTTGTTTTACCCAGCAAGCCACTGGTTATGGGTTCCAGAGATTAAAGACCAAAAGCCTGTGACTTACATCCTGGGATGGGAGCTGCAGTTGTGCCATTGAAGCTTGCAGCGATTTTTTTTCTGTGTTGATTTCCAATGAAAACAGGTTCAGTTCTGACTGAGCACAGCGTGTGGTTGCACAAGATGTTAACCAATCACGGTTGCATTGCAGTATGGGATTTTGGTCAAGTAAGCCAAAGCCATAGGTCTCCATGATCGAAGAGTGGCTCGCTTTAGGTGGTGGACTTTAAGAACCATAAGCTCTGTACTAGGTACTTGCTGATTGCAGCTGATTATGAGTTACCCTTGAGCACCCTTCTGCAAAGCACTTCACCTGTTTTGCCTCCGTTCTGTACAGACAGCAGAGTCAAACATTGCTTACGCGGGAGAAATTGACACTGATATGTAGCTGGGTATCATTTAGACAAATGATATTAGCCCTAAGCCTTTGTTATCGTACTCTGTCTCTCTCTCTCACTGCATCAGCTAACAGAGCCTCAGTGGGAAATGTAAAGAAACATATGATGACGGATTGACCTGGCTTCTTCTGAATCTTCATCACCCTTTCTGGCTACAGTTAACACTGTCCTTCTGCTGGGGTCATGAAATAGATCCCCCCCACCCCCCGCACAAGATTTAAACTCGCGTTTCTCAGTGGCCACAGTCGTCTGCTTTTCCTCACCCACCCCGGTTTGTGTTGGGCAACCTTTTCGGTCACCTTTCGCTTATTTAAAGAGAGAAATGCATTTGGACCCAGTCCAAGCAGAAGTGTTTTGACACGGGCGAAAAAAAAATCAGGTTATTCGACTGATTGTAAAACGGGCATCTATGGTCTTCTGCATTAGCTGCCTAAGTCAGCATTCCAACTGTTTTTAGTTAAATAAAAAGCCACATGTCTGCAAAATGAAATGAAAACTGATCAACTGTAAAAAAACCAAAAAAAAACAAAAAAAAAACTATAAATATTAAAGCAGAAAATCACTGCCTGGAAGCCTTGGAATATGAGCTCACTTTGTTCATCTCCTGGGTCCAGTCAGTGGCACATTTCTGACTGCACAGCTGCTGTATAAACAGCACAATGTGTGCTGTGTGGTTTCCTCTCCTGCCAGCGGCCAGAGGTTTATTAACTCACGTGGCAGATTACGTAAATTTAGGGCTATGAAGACGTGCAGCATGCCGTCCGTCACAGAGGACGGGCGCGTTTTTGTGTGAGTGTTCACCTTAAAAAAAGTCATTATGTAATTGCTTGGTGCCGCCTGGCCTTGTTTTGTCAGCTGAACTCCGATCATAACATGTAAATACTCAGCCCTCTATGTCATAAGGCAGCCAGCTGTCAAAACACGCCGCTGTGCCTCTTTATCTGAGCGTGTTGTCGGCTTCAATGAATGAGCCGGCTGAGAGAAATCAGAAAGACGGGGGGGGGGGGACAGGAAAATGCAGGCAAGGATGCAGCAATGATGCTGGTTTAAGTCTCCGGGTGAGGAAGAGGGAGCCGCCCCCCCCCCCACCTTTAACACTGTGATTCCGGGGATCAATTTCAGGCTCACAATGACCCTTTTTTGGATAGTTGGATAAGATGTTATAGAAACTGTTGTTTGTTTGTTTGTTTGTTTGTTTTTGTTTACCATGTATTTGTTTATCTATTTGCTTAAAAACTATAAAAATATGATTAAACCTGCACAGTGCCATCACCACTGTAGGAAGACCCTAGTCTACGGTCATGTGACTCAAGAAAAAGCCAGGAAGCCTCCAGTGTCTCTGATACCTCAGATCTGTAGGAATTATTGTGTCGGATCTCCTCGGGTGTTGATATGTGCAGTAATATCACAGAAGCCACAGCGCAAACACGCGTAGATGGTGCACACATGCCGAGCGCGTGCTTACAGCAAGGCCAGCTGCATTAAGGGATGCGATTCTTTTTTCCAGACTCAGATCATGAGCGTTCTCGAGCTCTGGCAGGAGGAAGCTTCACTCCCTCATGCCGTGAGCAAACGGATGTTTGTTTCTAGGGCGAGATGCCACGACCGCTCACATAGGCGGGGCCCAACTGGACTCCACAGCCGTGAGGCTACCATCTCTGTGTATCGGTCTCCTTGTGGCGATGTGTGTCTGTGCGCCGGTTCCGTTTCAAGGCTGTGGCAGAGTGCTGAGAGAATGAGATTTATTATGCAGTGAAATACAGAAATTAATATACATTTCCTTTTTAAGCTACAGTATGGCACTACATGTTCTGGAATCTTCTGCCACAGACCACAAAAAAGCACTACAATTGCAGGGAGAGAGATGTGGAGTTTCTGATTAGAGCTTCAGTCTGCCCACGGCGTGCTGTTTTATGCTTTGTTTTTTCTTTGTGTTTTGTCTTTTTGCAGTGCATCCACATTTTTGACAGCTCAGATGCAGGGGCCAAGAAATTGTTTAATTCGTAAATTAAGAAATATCACCGGGTAATATTGTTCATCCACAGTAATTTTTGTGTAAGTTATTGTTCAATGCTACCACTTATCCAGCTTTAACACTGATATACGCCCCCTTTTAAAGGTCAGCTCAGTTCCTGTCGTTAAAACTCACTCTGTTGGTCCATGTGGATGTCAGTCATGTTTGTCACCCCCACTCCGTGATGTTAGGATTGAAAGATTATGTTCAAGTTCAACAGCAAGGCTCATCATAACACACTTTGTTACACATACAAGTTTCTTGAAGACTTTCTTCTGACTGAGATCTTCTACAATAAATCTCTGCTCAATTGTCTCCATGCCAACACTGGCTTTACGGTCTTCACTTCTGTACCTGATTTATAGATACTTGTGAATTTTTAATGCATCTTCCTGTGATAAATTTCCAGCATCTGCTCTAAACTTTGCCCTTCATTCACGCTTTCATTCCATTTCATTTTATTCAAAATATATATCGATGCAGTTTTAAAATAAGAGAACAAGGTGGCATAAATTACTTGAAAGTCTCTGTCCCCTGTCAGATTTTGCTCCCTCTTATTCTTTTTACCGCCACCCCTCCATCTTTTTCGTTTTTTCTCTTGGAGCCGCTTGGTGTCCTAAACTGCAGCTCTCTCACCCGCTAAAGCTAATACTAACCCGCATGTTGCTTTGTTAGTGTGTGGGCGTGGCTTCCTGGGTAGGAGGGTTCACAAAATTTGACCTAACGGGCATTCAAAATAAGAAGGAAGTGGGTAACTCTAAGATGTTGTGATTCTTAGTAAATGCTCTCTGTCTCAGCTCCTGATGCAAAGCTTGACCCAGACAGGGTTTTGACCGCAGAGCAAGATGGTCAAGATAAGGGCAATACACGATCTACATCTCGCATCACCTTGGCAAACCACAGCCATTGCAAACACCAGAGGCAAGCCGTTGGCATTTATTTACGAGAGATCACATGTTTATGGTTTTGCAGCCTCACAGCTTGATGCTGAAGTCACGGCCGGATTGATGTGGAATCAATTCCCTGGCTCATTTCGGGGAGGTGACCGGTGTTTTTTGTTTTTCCTTATAAGTGAGTGGCTCCAAGAGATTTCCCAAGCGCCGGGGGGAAATTTAGCCATGGTCTGTGGTGCGTTGGGCCAATACTTTGTCAACAGTTTGAAGGTGACGCCAACGTAAGGATCCATGAAGCAGGGATTTGCAGAATGATTACTGCTGTGTCCACATCAGTCTTTTTGTATGTGAGACTCTGTATAACAGGATATTTCTATAGCTTAATTCCCCGATTGATGTCATCTTGCCCATCTGTGGTTAGGTACGACCATTCCTCCCAAAGGCCGCCAACCCTTTCTCACCTGCCGAGTGAAAGTTTGATCCCTGCATGAAATGTCCCCTGTTGAGCTGCTCTGCTTCTCACACAGAGCTTATGGAGGCGTTCGGAGATTTAACGTCGCGGACATCTGGGCCAAAATAGCATTCCGCTGGTAATGGACCCCATTCGCAGGTCTGAGATGCTTTGGTGCTGTTTGAAAACCCGGCACATTCTACTCTCATTGATCGCTGCACTTCATTTGTGGAGCAGGATTTTAAAAAAGCGAAATTAAATCACAGCCTCTCACATTCGGCTTCAAAGAGGTTATGCCATCACATACTTTAAAGGAAGGGATTCTTTAATGGATCCGGGTGCAGCTTTCTAAGGGTGCTGAGGTGTACGTTCTTCTACCGTTTGCCGCAGCACAGTAGCTAAGCTGTAAAACCTGCACTTTAAAGGTTCGGCTCGTGTTCATTATTTATATAATGCTCCATCCTTTCAGCCCAGCCTAGAGCAGTTTGTTTCTTTATACTACTTGCACATTTTTATTCCCCAGAAATTGTTTGACTGGGACGAAGGAGTCGGTAAAAACAGCTGAGCACTCGTAGGTCACGGCTTTGGGTTTGAAACGCAGCAAAACCAGAGACTTAAAGCAGATCAGCTTGCCGGCAGTTGGCGCTGAAATGATAGAGGTACTTAGCTGGGCCTGACTAATGCAGCCCCCAGCCCTACTCACCATCCTCCAAAGAGGAAGCGTGTCCTAGACACCACGAGTGCAGAATCACCAAACAACAGGCTGCTTCTCATTAGCCGTTAGTGCCCGGCCCACAATCCGGACTGCGAGTGCCTGTCAGCGGGAAATAAAGTGTCTCTACGGGCAGCCAGTGGGGCTGTCAATGGGTGTGAGTGTGGGGGCCACTTCATCCTGCCCCCGACACCTCCACCACCTGCTCCCGCCAAAAAAATAGCTGTTCCAGCACCGGGTAGCGACGGAGGCCACAGGTGGAAGAACCTAAGTAATGTTTTTAGGGTTAGCTAAGTATGCTTTTCCCCTCTTGTTTTTTTTCCGAACAATTACTGCCAATGAGTTTGAGAGGCAGAAATAAAAGCAAAACGGAAAAGATGAACGTAGTCACTCATTTCAGTATGTGGTCCCATGATTCAAAGAGCCGAGCAGTGAAATGATAGAATGAACAAAAATGTGTTGTCTGTCGTTAACTCTGAAAGAGCTTAGCCATTTCAACGTAAATTAGCAAGGCCTTCAGTTCATATCCATACACAGCTGCAACTTCAGTTCTTTGTTAGTTAATTCTTGTGTCATTTTTGCCAACTTCAAGAATGTCTAATCACTTTGGAAACCCATAAAACTGTGGGTTGGCCGTCATTTCCTCATAAGTGTGATTGTATTCGGGCCGTCAGCCTGCTTTTTCCACATATGTGACACAAGTGAGGTGGAGAAACTCACCATGGCTTGCCAGGCTTGCCTTACTTGCTATCTGTAAGGTTCTATGGTACAAGGCCCAATCTGTGTCACCACGGCACGATGTCATCAGTCCATTAAGTCATGATTATCCTCACCTGCTGGTGTTCCATTTGAGCCCTGTGTCTCCATTCTCCTGTTGCCGAGTCTTGAGCGGGTCTTTGCCAAGCGTAAGCTGTGTTATCTCAAGCTGTGACTCAGTGAACCTTGTGTTGCAACCCTACTAGCTGTTGTTTTGATCGCTTTTTATGTAATAACTACCCACCCCTCCCGACTGGAGTCTGGACCCATTTCCCACATGACTTTCTGAATCCCAGCTGCTCTTCATCTTAGTCATCATTGCATTTTTCTGTCACGTTTACCCCCCCTTCCCCATTGGTGAGTCGTTATCCGTAGTCATCAGCAGCTCTGTTTTAATTTCAAAAGTTGCCAGTCCTAAAACCGTACGTTCTATCAGTCTTCGGCATCATGAGGACCCTGCGAGCATCTTCGTAAACGATCCTCTGTTTATCGAGTTTCCATGGCATCACCATCCACGAGTCGTGAAGCCGCAGGGCTGTTTATGCCGGGATGAAGGTGCAGTGGCAAGCCTGGCAAGTAGCATGAATTAGGTCTCCTTCTGCCCTTCACCGGAGGAGTTGAATCCCTCGTCACCAGTGGCCAATCAGCCCAGGCTGATGCCCTTGTTTGGGTATCTCCAGTGGGTCACGGCTCCCTGAGTCACATCCCGAGCCCCGTGCTCCTTTTTCCTGCTCAGACCCACCATTAGTGCTTGGTTCTCTGCCTTCCTCAGGGCTACAATGGATTTTTTTTTTAACCTCCTCCCCCAGGTTAAGCTGTCAACATACAGTGAGAAGAGCGATGCCCCCTCCTGCCTTTGTGTGCGGGATACAGCCCCCCTCTAGATAGCAACGAAGGGGAGATGAAGAAGAAGAGAAACCTTAAGATAAAAGACAGCTTTACTGAAGTTATCGATTTACGTACCGATTGGCCTGATGGCGTTTAAAAATACCTTCCATGGCTGTTAATGGTGATGGCGTCTCCCAGATTTCTCGAGAGGTTGGAGAGGCTGAGGCAGAGAGTCTGTCATTCGACATCCTGACCAATTCGTGATTACAGCCTTAGACACATCGTTAATGATGCATGTTGACGTATGCTTGGGGAATTTGTTCTTGTTTGTGCTGAGATCGCTCGTAGAGATATAACGATAGACAGAGTTGGTGATGCAAGTGTTGCGTTAAAGTGACCCTGACGTCATGGTAACGGCGTCCGTTATTCCTCAGGTCGTCTTCGCCGTGCTGACCGTTCGGAGGCCCCTCCACTCGCCATGCGCCAGCACCCCCCACCCCTACACCCCTCAGCCTGCTGAATTCCATCAGACCCCCTGGCTTGCTAGCAAAGCCCCCCTCCCCCATGCCTTCTGGTTACATCTATTTAGCCTGTAGACGTTTTTGCCAGGAGCGAATTCGAAGCTGATGGCATATGGGGCTAAGAGAGCACATACCCGGCAGCGTTCGCTGGCAGGGATTTAACCCCGGAGATCTTACAGCATCTCATCTGCAGTCCCACGGGCATGTTGGGAAGGCTGATGATCGTTATTCTGTTGCGTCTTCACCTCCACTCCCCTTTGTCGATTTGTAATTAAATTGAATGTGGAGCCGGGTGACACATGGAAAGGTTCCCCAAGATGGAGGGGGTTCGGCTGGACACTGTGGGATGTGCTCCCCATGTAGAGCACTGCCCTCTGAGCCAGAGGGCCAGAGTGAACCACGCATGGTAGCCAGGCCTGGATAGCCTGCATTAACAAGCGGCGGCTCCATGCAGCATGCATCCGTCACGCGTCCACTGGTTGTTCCCTCATGTTGGTGTCTCCTGCTGTTTGACGCCCTGGCATGGGGGATGGGGAAGGGCAGAAGTCGAAATGGATGGTAACAAATATCTGAGCTTCTGGTTATGTTTACCGGGGAAACGGTACAGGAAGCACCCTGAGGGACTGAGAAGGGCTGAAAGAAGCTTTCATAGGCTTGCATTTGCTTCAGAAAGAATTGGTTTGACCTCAGAAGGCGCCACATGTTCAAATCCTCCTGCTGGGAACCTTCTTTTGCTCGAGTGCAGACTACCTGCTCTCATTACTGATGGTGTAGTGCTGGGCCACATGGTGCAGCACAAAAAGCTTTCAGAACTCTCAGGTGTAACTCTTGTTCCCCAGCCTCTATCTCTCTGTGTTACTGCCACTCTAAGGTTCATTGGTGTGAGTAAAATCTTTTTTTAAAGTAGCTCTAAAGCTTGTTTACAAGTTTGTCAAAAATCACAAGTGGGAAACGTGCTTAGGAAATAATGAAAAAACAATGCTAGACAAGACATGCAAACTAGACCTTGTTTTTGGTTTTGGCTTTGTTTCTGTCTGTTCTGACCTCTGACCTTTCCATCTGTTTTTGTCAAAGGGCTCATGTGTGGCCCATTTAAAGAACTTCAGAAGCAGCTACTCCAAGTGTTTGCCTGGAAGGAGATACAGCTCAACACTTTGGACTCGGGGTTTGGAGGTCAGGAACTTGGCACTAAACCTCAGATGTTGGATATGAAATGGACGAGTGTTTTTAAGAGAATCTAGTTGTCCCAGGAGATCCATCTTTAAGATTTACCTCCTTAGGTGGGGCTTCGGCTGGTTTAGCAAACATAGGCTGTGTACACGATGAACATCTCTCAATGGGTTTGTTGATAGCCTGTGGCTGGACCGTGAATACTAAGCACAGTCCAGGCTTGATAGACCTCCCCCAGTCTTTCCAGTTATGTTTGTCACACTAGTGGGTCCATTTTCCAATTTGCAGCCGATGGGCGTTACAACGGAGCACCATTCAGGCCGAATACATGGTGATCGGCTAACATATTCACACAGTCCGAGGCTGCGCTAAGCCTGGTGTTAAAAACTCAGAAACTAACCCATGAGGTTCAGCACTTTGAAGGGCATGGAGAAATAGTCTTAACTGTGATTCTGGCATATGAGCCGAATGGCAGGATAGTGGAGAGCTATGCCCTGAATGACTATGCTCTTTGTGTGTTGGGCTTTGCTCACTTTTTATTGTCATACTGCACTGTCTGCTACAGTTTCCCTGCGGATTTCAGAATCCCCCCGCAGAGCTTGAGTGGTCTGCAGTATTTGATTGCTTTTTGCTCGTTGTCACTTTTCTTTTGAAGCTTTCCTCTGCTTTTTCTCATCATTGGTTGCTTCCCATCTTCCCATCTGGCCGTCCGCTTCCTCGGCCCACTATCTCTCTCACTCCTGTCACTGGCAGGTGGAGTGTGTCACGTTCAGCTAAATGTGCCGCAGAGCCTCAGAGTCTGACTCGTGGGTAATTGGCACCTCGTTATGTTGGGGTTGTGGCCAGCCTTGGGGGTTGGAGCCTCGGCCTGTCCGCCGGTCTGGTTCCTCTGATGGTTCCTAGAAGCCCTGCGTAAGTTTAAAAAAAAAAAAAAAACAGCTGTTTACT
>JAACJT020001930.1:0-13468 GCA_009936485.2 Gymnarchus niloticus
TTATTCCGCCTGGTTTTTCGTTTACGATATTGTCTCGCCCTTCGGATACCGTCACCTTGGCCTGTGTGTGTGTGTGTCCAGTGTGTATGAGTTTGATCCGGTGTGTAGGGAGTGACTGCCATTTTTGTTTTGCATGTAGTTTTGGTTCTGTGTTTTGATAGGGAGTTAGGGGAGTTTGTTTTGTTTATTATTTTGGCCTGGGTCACCCCCGCCGATATTTATCACCGGGTGTAAAAATCACATTTGTTATTGTCTGTCTGTTCACCTGTAAATATATAAAGTCACTATTGTATCACTACCCATCTGTGTGCCATTGTCATTCACCCGTTTCACATCCATTCTGTAACACCCCAACCCTAGACTGGGGGATCGTAACAGAATACTTAGCATAAATTTTTGATGAAGGTTTTTGTCCATTTTTGACATCATATATTCATTGTAGGGTCATGGTGAGCCTGGAGTTCTATCCTGTTTAGCATGGGACGTGAGGCAGGGACACCATGGATAGGGTGGCACTCCGTCACAAGGAAGACATACACAAACTACAGGAAATGTAGAGACACTGATGGTTTTGGACTACGGAAAGAAACCAGTGTGCCCAGAAGAAACTTGTGCAAATGCAGGGAGAACTCCAATCACTTAAGGGTACAGGGAATCAACCCAACGATCCTGATGGTGGATGTCCTCCCTCCCCCCACTTGTCCATCCTGACCGGCTTGCCATTATCTGAGTCACTGAACCTGTTCTTCATCTCGATCACCTGACTGCCTCCTCCAATATGCTGTTGTCCATCAAATTATTCTACCTCACTATTGTTCACTATATTGTTTTAATGAAGCTCTACTGCCCAGTGCTGGCCAGAGGAGGATGGGTTTCCCCCTTGAGTCTTGTTTCTCCCATGTTTCCTTCCTCCTTATGGAGTTTTTCCTTACTGCTGTTGCCCTTGGCTTACTCTCGGGAGACCTTGGGCCCTGGACTATGTTAAGCCCTTTGTGACCAACGCTCCTTATCAAAAGCGCTATATAACTATAATTGAAATTGGATTGAAATTGAAACTTCTAACTCACTCTGGTATTATATTATAAACCATTTATGAAATTGATTGAGCACCGGCTAGTAACTAAGGGACGTTTTGGACCAAGAGCCAGCATACACAGGGCAGCAGGAACACAGTTTGACAGTCTGTCCAGAACATTCTGTGAACTCCATGGCTTAAACGACAAGCAGCAGAAAGATGAAGCTGCCAGACAGATATACTGAGAGAGTGAACCAAGCTCTCATGCTGGGAAGGCAATTAAAAGCCATTCGCAGTCCATGTAAGACAATGTGGTACCAAAACACAATTACCGCCCTACTGCGTTATCAGCTCCAGTGTGTCCCGTATCATCTTATTTGCATAGCAGCCTGACCAAATCCTCAGTAGCGACAGTCGGATCTTTTGTGGCGAGCAGTTCAGCATGGCCATTTGAGCCACACAATAGCCTGCAGCGTTTGTGAATCCTGCCCACGGCAGATTATTGGTCGCTAGGCGAACAGCGGTGGTGACCGTGCGGATTCGAAAGAAAAGCCCTGCCGGGGAGCTCCAGAAGGAGGTCCGTAGTTTGGCAACGGGTGGAAGGCAGCAAAAAAAATAATAATAATAGCTGTCTCTCAGGTACAAGAAAAAGAGCAGATAAGAATTAGGCTCTTAGTTTAGTAAACAGGATAAAAATAGGATTTGTATATAATCTGAGAAGCACAGAAATGCACATATAGAAATAAACCAAATACCAATGGCAAGACAGCTCTCTGGACGTTATGCCAAGCCATCACAGAGCATGCACTCAAGAGCTAAGGGTAACTTAGAGACAGCAATTTGCCTGTCCATATGTTAGCTTGACATCATCGGTGGCAATGGTGGTTGTTTACAACTGTTGTTTATGATTATTCAAAAATCTCAGATGTACTGGACATGTGCTTATTCCAGGCCAGAAATGAGAGGAACCATCTTTTCCTAAGGAGAGACAGGAAAACAAAGGTGATGGGCATATGAATCCAGCCAGGACTCAGCGTTTGGTTGATCCCCGTCTGGACAGTCATGATTTTCAGAGTTCCTTCCACCCGTCAGGCTTCCAGACGTATCAACGTGAGACCGACTCAGATCTTCCCAGAAAAGCCGAGCTCAAGATCCAACGCCAACACAGGGGATCAGTTGATGAGCAATAGGAGCTATCTATTGGCTCCAGGGAAGCCGGGTTGAGTTGAAAGACAAGAGCGATTTATAGGCCTGCATTACTGGATGCAACAGGGCAACGCTTCAATATGAGGTTAAGGCAGAAGACTTTCTTTGTTCTGCTGCTGTGTCCTAAGGTCCAAAGCAGCTCTCAGTCAAAATACAGTTTAGGCCTAAAGTTCCTAACAGTTACTGCCCTAACGCACTTTAGTGAGACTCAAGCCATACAAAAAAACATCACTCAGTTGAAGAGAACGCACATTTAGTTCTAGTGACTAAAAAATCTGGTTTTGAAGATTGTGATTCAAATGTGAATGTCATATGTGGCAAGTTTTTTTTTTTTAAATAATGGGTCCAACCTCAAAAGATTCCAGTTCAGCAAGATTAGGCCTAATCCACAGCAACCTGCTTCCAATAAAAGCGTAATTTCAACAATAATAGGCTGTACCAAGTGTCTCTATATAAATTTCCGATGGATTCAGGAGCTGTGAAGATTTTTGGAAATTGAAAAAAATATGAGAAAACCAACGGTGCCCTGGCAGATGCCTAAATTAAAAGCAACAGATGCCAAAATTAGAATTTTGGATAAAGTGGGTCCTGTTGTGCGGCCCAGATGTGGCTGAAAAAAACGATTGGCCTCAAACTCAGGAAACTGCTTTAAGCTGCTGTTTTGGATGGATCGCAGTGTGTCAACACATTCTTGGATGACAATGATTGTGTGAATTTCAGAGCGGTGGCTACAGTCTGAACTACTCACAGGACCCTTGGGCTTAAAGGCACTATGGTCACCGTGACTAGAGATGCTAATGTCCCATATGCCACCTTTTTATGCATGGCACAAAATAAGTGAACATACCACTTTTATTAGTTCCAATAATCCATCCATTCATCTTCCATAACCACTCATCCAGTGCAGGGTCACAGAGGGCCTGGATCCTGTCCCAGGAAGCACACAGCAGGATAACTCTCTGGAAGTTATGCCAGATCATGGTAGAGCATGCACTCACAAACTAAGAGCAACTTAGAGAAACCAATTCACCTAACGACATCCTGCCACATCACCGGCGGCAATGCTGGTTATTTACAACTGCTGTTTATGATTATTCAAAAATCTCAGATGTACTGGACATATGCTTATTCCAGGCCAGAAATGAGAGGAACCATCTTTTCTTAAAGAGACACAGGAAAACAAAGGTGATGGGCATGTGAATCCAGCCAGAACTCGGCGTTTGGTTGATTCCTGTCTGGACAGTCATGATTTTCTGGTGCCTAATCAGGAAAGTTCTCATGAAATATTTTAAAATACAAATTTTGTTTGGAGAACACACTGTAACACAGATGTGCAAATATCCATTAAAAAATTTAGAAGTTATTATATCAATCATAAGAGGTATGGCTCAGGTGGACCTTAGAGGGAGACTTTGAAGAATTTAAATCTGTGCACTTGTATGCTGTGTAAAGGGGTCATTGATATTATTTGTTCAGTAATTTAATAATCAAAGCTTTTCAATTAATAGTGATAAGCTAATAATATTTTAATGCCCATTTGTATTGTGTTCAGATATCGTTCTTAGGGACAGTTACTGTATTTTCCTATCTGTGCTTGAAGTATGTAGATGAACACTTTGTGGAAAAAAATACCAATTTTTATCATAAACCAAGTGTGGAGATGGCTCAGCATATCAAGTTGAACTTTACAGTTCAGGGATGTTAAAAAATGAATACAAAGCACAGCGAGGGCTTGCATTATACTTAGTTTGAAAATGCAAAAGCAAATGTTTTATTGTTTCCTTAAAGCTTTTACTCATGTCTTGTTCCTGCTGACCTCCTCCGTTGCTGGGAAGATGCCGCCACTTTCCAATGCATTATGTCGTTTCTGCACCTTGAAAGACCGAAGCTGTGTTTTAACAATCGGTGGCTTTCTACCATGCGGGCTGGGCATTTATAGCTGTTTGAGAAGCACTTCATTAGTTATTTGCTCCTGGATAGGTGTGTCAGTACAGTACCATCTCAGTTAACCAGAGTATTTCACACTTAGAGGGTGTAAAGGCTTCTGGGGGTCAAATTTGGGCAGGTGCTGGACCCGTGAGCGAGGACCTTAACACCAACTGCCCCAGGAATGCTGGGGGACCCCAAGCTGCCCTCACTTTAATATTTCTTTAACAATGTACAAATGTCTGCTGAATAAAAACATGCAAATTTAATCGTAAAGAACCAGGAAAGGGCATATTTAAAGTGTCATTGCAAACTAACACAAATAGCTGAACCCGAACAGGAGGTAATTCTTCCCAACGCATGCAACAAACCAGAGCATGTCTGACATTTGCATGACCAGCCTCTTTCTGTCCTCTCGTATGGACAGGAGGGAGGGGAGGGGAGGGGTGGGGGGGTTGATGCCACTTAAGCCAAGCGTAGAAGATGACAGGGACAGAAACGAGCCAAATCACGCCAGCATGAGGCATGGGCAGCACGGAGGAGCCGAGCGAGTACCGCGATGCAGGCCGTAGTAATGCATTTACTTTGGAGGTGATTTTTAAAACGTTACCGCTGATGGAATTTCAGCATGCAATAAAAATGGAGGCTGGGTGTGGGGCGCTGCTGCCCAGGTATTAAATGTGTGTACTAGGTCCTGTCCTAAGTAGTCACTTGAATGGTATCATCATCAACACATCATTATTAATTACTATTATTATTATTTATATATTTTCATGTTATTAGTATTATTAGTGTTATTATTGTAACCTTAACATGTCCTCCTGCCTTTCCTGAATGTTGTGCCATAGGTCCCAGAGAAACGATATTTCACCCTTTCTATATATCAGTATATGGACTGGCTGACAATAAAGCTCGCTTGATCTCTTGATCACCTGACACTGTCAGTAAGACGCTCTTGTTGTCCTGGATAGCTAACCTTACCAGCCAACCCGGCATGAGTTACCTGGTGGCGACTTAATGGCCTTTGAGTGGTTCGTGCCAGCAGCACACAGTAACACAGCACAGGGCTTCTAAATGTAGAGGCAGGGAGGTACGAGGGGCTCTGTGGGTCATTTACATCAATCGAAGGAGCCACTCCTGTGGCAGAGAGCTTCTCCATAATTACTGTATCATTAATGGCAATTCTGTGCCACTAAAAGCCTTCTTTTACCTGGGAGCGACGAGGAATGTGAGCTGGGCTTCCACGTGCACCGCGGGTAAGAAGCCAGGTTTGACCCGACCTGACTGGCAGTGGCGCCGGCACTGTGAGAAATGACCATGTCACTATTATGGCGTGTGTGTGTAAATCATCTATGCCATGTGTCATGGATCTGCACACCAAGGTCATTTGTTACTGTGTCAATTATATTGCATTATGATTCTAAGTCCCCATATTTGTTACAATGCGATTATTTTACACAGAAAAAAATGATGGGTGCAGAACAGTCAGTATGGAAATGTATTTTCATAAAAACATACAGTACAACAACAATATCATTTTTAAAAACTATCGAGGATTAAAAAAGCCTTGCTATACCTTATGGACTCATGGTGCCCTGACACATGTTCTTCCCTGGCTCTGCGTGTTTGGAGCATGTCCTCATCACTGGGTGTGCCCTGGCTGCGAGTCCTGGGAGGGAATTTAGTCTCACCTTAACTCTGGGCTAGATAAGTAGTTATGGAATGGATGGATGGGTGGACGGACGGATGGACGGACGGATGGATCAATCGATCGACGGATGGATGAAAGGATGAATGGACAGACAGACGGATGGGTGGACGGACGGATGGATGGATGGATCAATCGATCAATGGATGGATGAAAGGATGAATGGACAGACAGACGGATGGATGGATGGATGGATGGTATGTTCTGATTATCGGAAACTGACACATCGACATGAAAATAGTGCCTTCTGTTGACATTTCTTTCACTAGCTTATACAGTAAGGAGGAAGGACCGTAAAAAGGTCTGATCTTGGGATTTGATAGAGCAAAATAATAATAGCTTC
Source organism: Gymnarchus niloticus (assembly GCA_009936485.2). NCBI lineage: Eukaryota > Metazoa > Chordata > Actinopteri > Osteoglossiformes > Gymnarchidae > Gymnarchus > Gymnarchus niloticus. The sequence continues at coordinate 6,199 of JAACJT020001930.1, forward strand.
AAAATGAATGGTTCACACCGATATGTCACATGAGATGAATGACAGTCATAAGTGAAAGGTAAAAAAAAATGAGCCTCACTCCTTTTGACTCTCCTGACCTTTCCATGCTGCATTCCAATAATCTGCAGTGTCCCAAGTTAATTCACTGCATGCACTCCTGTTTTATTATTATCATTGTTTTAACTTTATAGCCTTGATCTTCTTCATGTTATACTTTTTAAACTGTGGTGATCCAGCACATGCAAGAAAGACGGAGAAGAGGCTTAGGGGCTGTGAAAAAAAAACAGCCACCAAAGTCGACGAAAATCTCGTCTCTCCGTTCAGCGCATGAAATGAGCAAACTGACACATCATTAAAAATGGGATTTTAAAACTCTGGGGTTCTTCCAGCTGAGGGATTTGAAACAAATAAATGAAATAATAATGAGCACTTTGAATTTCCCCAAAGGCATGTAGATCTGGCTTTTTCTGTGCCTGCTCGTACGGAATTAATGTGGAAACTATGTGGGATGACACTACCCTGCTCACGTCGCTCGCCTTGTGTAAAGGCTTGGGAGAGAACCGCCTTTCTCAGCAAAGCCATCCTGACAATCAAATCTTTTTTTAGGGAAGAAGGGGAACGATACAGACAGGGTATGGGACCGTAGCAGCCAGGTCTCACAGTCACAGTCTTGATAACGAGTCACATGAGAGGAAACTCTGGGCTTACCCACAAGACAGTAGAAAAACATAGGCACCCCTGAAGCTGGGAATTGTAACGGAGATACTGGTAGCTCTGAGGTATTCTGGGTAGTTTGGGAGTAAGAGGACAGAAGAGAGATGCCCTCACACAGCTGGACAGGTGTTTCCTTCCTGGAGATGTTGGCAGATTTCATCTGCGTGAGAACCAAAACCAGAACTGCAAAGCGTGGGATTGCGGGAAAGGGCAGCATGACTTTGACGAAAGCGCTGTATTCTTTCAGGAAATGTGGACAGGTTTACTATCGAGAGGGAAGGTGTGGCCTCTCCCATGGTCAAAAGAAAAAAACAACAAAGGGAAGAGAAATGCACCAGGCCCTGCGTGCGTTAGACTTGACCGTGGCGCTCGCCGATGGTTCTCCTGTCACGTGAAATGAGTGACGGGCGCCTCAGCTCAGAAGTTAACGTCGCCGGGGCCGCATCGTCTCCACAGGCCCACGCACCTGTTTCGTCGAGAGTTTGCAAGCTCGCCCCGCTTCAAAGTGAACTGAGTCGCAATATTTTCTTCTCGGGGTAACAGACTGTAACGCACCGTTGAGTGGGTTTGTTATGAAACCCTGTTATGTATCTTATCCCATTACTAAAAATAAACACCTATGGGACTGCAGTACCACAGCAGCCCTTCAGTGCGGGTTGTGTGAGTCACGGTGCCGCTGCCAAAAAGAGCCATTACAATTCAGCTATCTGTACCGACAGATAAATCCTGGCTGAAACACGGAAAACTTCTTTGCCAGCAAGACTGTTTATATAATTTTCTAACCACAGTTGTTCGATGACTTTAGTGAAAGAAAAAAGGGTAAATATAAAAAGTTCATTGTATGGCAAACCTTGGTTTTGTGGAGCTGAACATCAGAGTGAAACCGTACGTTTGTGGATGTGAAGACCAGCACTGACCATCCACAGCCTGCCGGGCTGTCCGCCGTGTGACCTCCAGAGCTGCGGGTGTCTGTCTGGTCTTCTGTCCTCCCTTCTGAGCCAGTGCTGCCCCATTTCCCCTTCCCCTCCTGGCACCAGGACATCCCCAGGTGGCTACTGCTTTCCGCCAGCCCCACCAGCCCACTGGAGTGGCACTTCCCTCCCACCACGCGAAAGTGGTGACTGCAATCTGCACAGATGTGCGCATGGCACCCAGCTGGCATTTGCCCATGTCACGCAAACTCACACACATGCACAAGCAAACAACGCACACACACACACACACACACACACACACACACACACACACACATTTGTTTTCCTGTTTAAGGTGAACAAACACAAATGTGGACTGTGTGGAGAAAGAACACAGGGTTACTAATTTGCCAGTGGGTATGCTGTGCACCACCTCTGGCTTAGCACATTTAGAATAATGAAAAACAGCCACAGGACAGTGAGGACACATTTCACCCAGAATGCTTTGTAGGCCAATGGCACTTTATTCCCTGAACCCCCAACAAAGAGCTCTTATATACTCGAGTAAAATAATGTTTGGCGAAAGAACACTGTTTTTCATCATTCTCCTGTAAACCCAGTAAGGTTATTGGACAATTTTTCTCACAATGCACAACGTGTTTCTTAGGAGGTGTGATGTTTAGACCTGTACTTAATGTTTTGAACGTGCAGATCCAGAATAGATGATTACTGAGTACTGAAAGGAAGCAGAGTATTTCATACTGTGGGTAATTCCTGGCTTTACTATGTCTATAGCGGTCCGGAGGGTTGCCCACAGCTGGCAAACACTGCCATGGATTTCAGGTTCCATTTCAGGTTCCATATGAGACCCATCACTTCCACTAAGTTGGCTTTGGTGCTAAGGAAATCCTTCAGCTGAGGTGTGTGTCAAGGCAGGTCTTGGTATAATGTGTAAAGTACATTTTCGCATGAATAGGAAAAACATGCTTTAAACAAGATGAGCGCATCGATGTCTCAGGCTTTGAATGCCAAGCAGAGCATGGGACTGGAACAGAGAGACAGCACTGAATGAGACACACACACAATAGAGAATTTCCGACACGGATGCTGGGCTGGCATTCGCGTGCAATCTCATTGGGAATTTAATGCGTTTAATTACTTCTCGTCATCCTTATCAAATCATTCCTTCCTCCTGCCTGCTTCCATCAAGTCTCAAGATATTAAAATCAATTGCAGGGATCTGCACAACGTTTTGAGAGATAAGCAACATTAAGAATTTTTTTTCTTCTACTGTTGTTTGTATTAAGTTGCCGTGAAATTAATAAGATTTATCGCCTGAGGGATAATCTTTGATAACTCTGAGTCAGGACTTCTTGGGCTTCTTAGCCACGTACACCATTAAATGCATGGATGTGAAAGACCTCTCCGCCACATTGTCCTAAATTTAAACCAAATTCCTATTGTGACCATCAGGCAGTGGTCTGTTCCCTTAGCAGTACTGCTTTTGATCCAACAAGCATGTACAAAGCATACATCTGTAGCCACACAATAAGAGCTCCTGTTAGAATCTGCCAATAGGTAAGAATAACTGGCATCATAATGCTGAAGTATGTCTGGGTTGGCAATCGGCACAAACGTGAGTCGCGGGCAGGTCTAAAAGTGTGCTGGTATTGACTTTTCTGGTTTAGCTATCACTATGCTGAAAATCTGATATTTGCTTTTCTTAATACACTCTAATATATAATGCATGCAAATTCAATCTGACCTAGATTAAGAGCTAGCGGAGGAAATGCCTCCATCGTCTACTAGACCGGCAATAAAGCGGGTTGACGGAGTGCGATGCCAAACTTCTTCCCTCTGTCACCCAACAACATGGATTTAGGAAAAAAGGTTCCCAGGCTGCACCAGCTTGGTGCAACGCTCAGTAGTTCTTTGCGCCGTGATGTTTCTTGGACTGTTTCGAAGTGGGAGTGCACCGTAGCGCATCGGTGGGGATGGCACCGAAATCGAAGGCCGGTCCTGTACCAATGGCTTTATCTAGTGACACCCCCTCCCCCTCAAGAGAGTGCGACAGACGGATCCTGTGAAAACACCAGTGCCATAAATGTAATTCCTCCTACCGTCTGAGAAACATCACCTAGATAATTCCTCTTAATCCGTGCTGTCGCTGGTTGTGTTGGTGGACTCAGAGACTTTCCAGCGACGGTGGGTGAATCCTGCTGAATCCATCATCCATATGCACACACTCACGACCATGCATTTGAACATTTCTGCAAACGCGGTCACACCTGTTACCCTGCATACAGAAGCCATACTATCAATACATTGAGCTGGGCATGGGTCCTCTATGTGAAGCCTTTACCTCTGCAAGTATGACTGCTGTTCCTACATCAGACACAGTCGGCCATAATATGTAAGATGTGCATGGTTGCTGTTAGGCAAGCCCATTTTTAAAAGTCCATTTTAATCCTCTTACAGGCCGAAGAGGTCCATTGCAGGATGAGAGTGTCTCAGATACCTAGGATTTTTAATTGTCTTAAAAAAAGATAATATTTGTACTTTTCCCTTGGAGAAATTCGGTAGTTTTCCCATTTTGTTCCCCAAGTTGGGAACCAAGGGCTCAGGATCCCTGGAACCACTGAGTTTGGTTAAAAGCCCTTCTTACAGGCCCAGCAGTGATGCAGACACATTGCTGGTTGTGGGATTTGAACCTGCAATCTTTCGGTGAAAGACACCTCACCTACAGAGCTACATTATCACCCCATCACAGGTACATCACAGATAATTGCTTAGCAGATATTTTTTTGTCCAAAGCAGTTTGTAAGACAAATGTTTAATAGTAAACTTGCTGTACAGCTGAATACTCTTATGGAAACTAATGGAGTTAAATGCCTTGCGTAAGAGTTCAACACCCGCGGTCTGTCTCCATCTCAAGGTGCTCCCCTTCAAAAATATCTTGAAATTGGAATTGAACTTCACTTGCAATCTAAAATGGCAGAGGGAAAGTGCATATAAGGTTTTATCTTCTTTCCTTTGCTTCTCAAAATGTCTGGGGGCTCTCAAAACTAGGTTTATACAATAACATTGACCATTCTTAACATAATTGTGTTTTAAATGTTGGCTTTGTTGGTTACTGTTGTGTATTGAGTTGTACTGAGTTGTTATGTTTGGCCTGCTCTGGCCACCGTATTTTTCCCTGTTTTTCTATCGTGGCTGTGCGGCTGGGCAGTATTGTGAAATTGTTTGCAGTAGCGTCTGTTGAGGACGTGGGAGACTGTAACTGTCCCTCTTCATGAAGCAAACTCTTCACACTATTCCTACCGGGTGTCCTTTCTTTTTCTGTTAAACACAGCAGTTACACTACAGTGATATGTACTATCATTTGGATCTTTCCAGTCACAATACACAGCTGTAGGCCGCTACCACCAATGCATGTGGAAATCTGTCCTTGTGCCTTTGGGCTTAACTCTCCTGACATCCGTTAGCCTGGAATCACAGTCAGGCTGACGTGCACATTTACTGTACAGGGCTGGATAGGACCACAACTCTGTTTGGCGTTATTAGATAATGAGCCATCGTGGGTGGGCTGAGATGATCACACGCCTGATCCCATCCGAGCGCTGGCTGAGAGACGAGCCCGTCAGGCAGGTGACAAGATCAATGCGGTGTGGTGGAGGGTGGAGCTGCAGTGACCGTAGGTCAAGTGCTCAGCAAAAAAAAGGACGGAGGGTCCAAGTTAATAACAGGCTATATAGTCAATGTGGTTGAGTCACGGCACACTGCACTTGTAATTCGTAAAGGAGGATGTGACTGGAATGTCAGTTTATGATAAAATAATGATGAAAAGATCTGCCAGAGCATCAGATCTCTGGTACTGAAATCTCAACATGAGAGTGCAATGTCACACTTTTGTTCCCCGATTTGTTGTGTTGCTCGCAGTGAGCACTGTTGCCAGGTTTGGACGTGCATTCTCCACAGTAGGTGTTTTTCTTTTCAGGAACATCACATCCTCTGGCTGTCATTGTGTTCGTTACGTGGTGCACATCCTCCATTTTAGTTTTCATAAACACTACATTTTCCTACTATTAAAAACACTAAATACTACGAGGTCCTCCTCAAAGCTTCCAGAGAACCCCAACCTCCACCGCCCTCCCACCACCTCCAACCCCATAAACCCCATTTTAATGATGAAGGAGTGGCTAGAAATGTCATAGCTGTAAACCTGGGGACCATCGATGTCACACACTGCAGTTTTTGACATTCTGCTCAGGCTTCCTATCAGCCATAATGTTGGTGCACAGCGGCACTGTACCCAATGAGAAGTGCTCCAGCGAGGCTCCCACGAGAGCCTTCTAACAGCTCGCTGGGTTCGGCATGCGAGTCCCTCCCACTTCTAACGGAATGGCTGGTGAGTCCCGTTGCCTTCGGTGCTTGTGGAGATCTGGATTCGAGGGACCGTTTTCACCTTGGGGTCGCCGCCATGAGGAATGCAACCAACAGCTTTGCTTTTCTACAGTTTCATGCTTCAATCGAGGTAGTCAGAGGTCATTGTTTCATGTGAGGTCTGAAATGCCAATGAACCACGAAGATATTGGATAAATAGACAAAATTGTATCAGGCTTATTGGAGCAAGAAAGTCAATTTAGAGCAAATCTATAGAGTTCTGTTGTATTTCACAGTAAGTAGTAGCCCACCCCATAGCACATAGACTGTAATCACTACTTTTATCCTTCAAATCTGGGAAATATGAGCCCGGCACTATATGTACCATAGACAACATAAGAATGGTTAACATATGTGCAACCATTTTGTTCCTGACACCTTGTTAGACTTTTTGTCACTGGTACATAAAGTCTCCCCGACAAATTTCCTGAGGACTTTTTTGAAAAGGAGTAACCACTGTGAGCGTACTGGATTCGCTTCTGAAGTTCTACTTCATCAAAGTCCTTCTCTGTCAGAACATCCTGAAGTTAATTCCTTGTTGTTGTTTATTTAAGAAGACTCCACTTTTTTTTAATGATCTTACCACATTTAGTGTGACAACATAAATCACACTATGAGCTTTCGGGTGCCTTTTATCATTGAAAACCACAATGAAACTGAAAATGTATGATTTTCCTAGCCATGTGAGTGTCAAAAAATGTAATTTTATCATGCTCACCAAGACAACACAAGGTCCAGCTAATGAAAAGAGGTCTCATCTAGTTAACAATGAAAGGGAAGACAAGATGAGGGTCAAGGTCAGGAACATTACTTCCAAAATAAAAGTCTTTGTCCTAAGACCAAAGCAATTACACACTTCAAGGATGCTCCCATTTTCTGCAGCATCCCCAAGAGTTAATTAGTTCCTGGTTTGTATTTATAGGGCCTGGCCTTGTCACTCACTGGTGTAACATCATGGGAAATTGAGTTCAAAGGGGATAGCTTTTTTTTTTTTTTTCCAAGCACACCCTGGGTTCGTCACACTTCTTGAGATATTCTTACTAAACCAGCAAGTAGCTACACAAACCTCCCTGAAACATTGGTACATGACAACTCAGTTTTAACAGGTGGGTAGATTAAACTCACCCCTTCAATGGATCACTGCCTTGTCGTGGCGAAGGGGCTTGCGTAGTTCAGTGAAACTATGAGCTAAGCCGTGT
>JAACJT020001931.1:0-12227 GCA_009936485.2 Gymnarchus niloticus
GCCTCTTCTCTCGTCTTCATGCACTATTCTTTACCTGTACTCTGTCTCCTCTGCTTCATCTCTTTTCAATTAAAAAAAAAAAGATCAAACTGCTCTTAACACTCAATGAATTTATGAACTTAGTTTTAATCCTGTTATGTGTACTGAAATTGTGTTTACATGACGTAAGTCTTTGCCGACTTATCAGGACTCTCTTAACGATGTATATTGCTGTGATTTTTTTCCCCCTCTTTCTCCTTCTCTTTTAGTGGTCATCTCTTCAAGCTGATATGCCCATCTCATTCATGTAACTTCCATAATGGTCTGTTGCCAGCTTTTTGACACTCCATCTCCTTCATGAATTTAACTAGGGGGCTAAATTTTGAATTGGGCAATTCGTTTTCTACGATGAAGTAGGCGGTTTTTAGAAGGCCTTTCGTTTCCAACTACGCAACTTCAATTGCATTAGCCATCGCATTCTTACGGTACGTTCACACCGCGAGTGGCGAGACCATCAAAGCGACCGGAAGTCATTCTCTACAGGAGGGTGCGGCGCGATTTGGTCGGTGAGAGCGTTAAAATTAAGTTGAAGGTCGGTCAACTTTATGGTAATGAGCTATGACGCGGCTCGGCGGCAACCAATCGGAATGTAGAAATGCTCCGCTAAAGTGAGTTCCACAGAACACAAGCGTGTAAACTTTTGTTCCGACCAAACTGATCCCTAGCATATATGGCCTCACCAGTTATTTATGACGTGTCCCTGTACGTACAGGGACATAAAATTAAAAACAAAAAAAATATATGAGGTATGGACCAAGGTGTCTAAAACTATTGGTGTTCCGGGGGGGGGGGATTGTGAAATGCACAATATATTTTTGTGAAAAAGAAATCGCCTACTAATTTTGGCGCCAAATCATGCAAAACAATGCGAATTGTCGGTGACGCTAACGTTACCGACGTCTTCGCCACAGGTAAATCAGTGCTGCATTTAAGTAACTATCCATAGTGAGAAGATAAACTTGAAAAGAAGCGCAACACAATTCATAGGCAACATTTTCCCTCCAGAACGCTTGATTATGAGTAGGAATGCAATTAACTGTCTTACAACAATACCGATTTGACAAATTATACCCTATCGGCAGTCGGCACAAGAATAAGCATTTGCTTGCTTTCCGGCCCCTTTAAAAAGCTTGCAAGACCCAGCGTTCTTTACGTCCTTGTCCCCGCCCACTCCATCTACGTCAGAGAACGGCCACAGTGTTCGCTAGCGTCGCGGACAGAGGAATGTTCAAATTCGAGTAGGTCGGAAGCTGGTCCATCAGGTCAATATTCCCTTATTCATACCGGTCCATTATTAGATTAACGTTATCAGACATCGCTTTAAATGTGTGCGGGAATTTCTCGCATTGTAATTGCTAGGGTTGCGGGACTTTAAATTATGCGCGATACCCGCAATCCCGCACTGAAATTTAAACCCTGGGTGTGGTCTGTGGATTTAGGAAGACGGACAAACATACCGTGCAGTAGACATTAACACATCCTTGGTATTAAAGGGAATCTGGCACCTCCATTGATTTCTGTGCCCCTAAGAGCCGCCACTAAATGGAAAAGCTTAATCCGCCAGCTAGACTGGACATGACAGAGGAATCCGTGGTGAAGGACAGGCACCGACAGTAACGTTCAACTTTCTTGTAATGATTTAAATTTGAAAAACTTTGAAAGAAGGAATCAAAATCTTGACAGATTCCTGCATGTATGTTTTGTTCTTTAAGCATATCGGAGGAGACAAAAACAAGTTAGAGAGATAATTTTTTGCCTTAAAAAATACTCAAGTGGTGATAAGCAAGCATCCGGTGTCTAGCTAACTACAGAAGCTAAATATGGACAAAGAAAACATCTGTCCAGAGTCATAATTTCAAAATCAGGGCAACAAATAAGTCCCTCAGGTCACATTATTCATCATCTATGTAGATCTGAAACTTGGGAAGAAAAGTTTAAGAGTGGTAACCACATAGAGCTCCATTCTCAAAGATCTGTTGTGAACAACCAGTCAGTCATGAACTCCCATGGGTATGAGACACAAATATACAGTTAAAGATGCTGAGACATGCACACAAACACAACAGCATCATCTTCAATATAATGTGCAATCAGCTCAAATTCTACGAAGGAAACTTTACCCTGCCAACAGAAACAGTATACTAAAGATACGTGGCAGTTACACAGCAGGAAATGTCATCGTCGCAACATGAGAAGTAGTGCAGGATCATCTCTGGGAGCATGTGACTGGGACGGTCAATTCTCAAAGCATTCATTGAGTCAAACGTATTCCCAAAGATCCGTGTGAGTGTGAATGGAAAGTGTGACCTGTGAGGGCGGAGTCAGGTTGCATTTCCCACGATTGGCTGTAAGTTGAAGTGCTCTCACCGCTGCCTGACAAACCATGACTGCCGCAGGAGATGTTAACATACACCACAATCTACTTCCATCGATGGAGACACGGTTGACATTTTTTGTCATGGGTAGAGCTAACTAGAATAGACGAAAGAAGGAACATTCACATTCACCTCATGACTTTGCGCAAGTTACACAGTCGTGATTTTGCATAAACTTGCATGTGATATTCATAATGCTAACACTCCCAAAAAACCCCTCTCTCGAACACAGACACTTCAGCCAATGCCCTTATTACATGATATCAAGATTCCTATATTGATAATGCAGACATGTCTATGATTATCACAGAGGTCCTCAAAGATTCTAGAAATTCACTCAGAGCACAGCAAGGACACAGAAGCAATCAGTCAGAGAGTCAAAAGTTGCAGTGTACTTCTAGGGTTTAAAAATGGACAAAAGGCCCAAAGGAATATATTGCAAAAGCACAACTTTTTATGGGTTTTAGCTGTACATGGCTCTTACCAGCTATTCATGGTCCATTAATTAATCTTGTAAACGCTTATCCTGGTCGTTTGGCAGGGGAGCCTGGATCCAATCCCAGGCAGCACAGAAAACAAGGCTGGGGTAAACCCTGGATGGGATGCTAGTCCATCACACAGCACATACAAACTCATACACAATCATGCACTATGGACAATACAGAGACACAAAATTAGCTTAGATATAATTGGACTGTGGGAGGAAACCAGAGTACACAGGGATAACATGCAAACGACATACAGTGGATATAAAAGGTGTATATAGGTCACATTAAAGGTGGGAAAAGTCTTGAAATGATTTATCGTGCTCTTTTTTTAAATCACAAAAACCTGACATTTTAACAGGGGTGTGTACACTTTTTATATCCACTGTATTCACAGAGTGTAGATGGGATTTGAACCCCTACCCTGGAGATGCGAGGTAACAGTGCTCAACACTGGTCCACCACCAACACATGGTAAGGAGCATTTTTCATTTAGCTTTAGCATACACCTAATAGTTCAATTCAGGCATAAAAAGAGCCCAGTAAGGCGGCAAATAAAGACAGTACTGCTGACAGCAATTCCACAGCCCAAAGATAAGAGCTGTGCATGGGCTTTTTTTAATCAGGGAGGAATTATTAATCTTCTCCAGCGTCAGTGGTCAACCTGAGAAGTTCCAAGAGGGCCACAATCCTCGGTCTCTGAATTTCCGAATATTATGTGATGAGAAAGTCACATATTGAAACAGAAAACGTGTAATTGGGTAACTGTTTACAGAGGTAAAATGGGAACCAAATAGACAACTAGAGATACAAAGCAAGTTCGGTTTTTGTCATATTCCTATAATATGCAAGAAGTTTACATAGGACTAAGCGTTAATCTGGATATTTGAAGATGGGGAAGAATTTACTTTGTATGTACCTAAGAAGTAAAGACCTGCAGCCATGAAAGCTTCACTGCAATTTGATTTACAGTATTAACTCGACATTTTAGTTTCTTTGATGGCTTTTAAAACTCTTGTCTCAGCAGCCCTCATGTGGAAGACCGCATTCCCAAACTTCTAGATGCTTAGAAACTGTTTTAATTATCCATGAGCCAACATCAATTAGCTACACTTGAGCTGCAGCCGTGAAGTAAACACCACAAGAGCACGGAATGCAGAAGTTGTGAGAGAAGGTCATAAGACTACTTTCAATTGCCACTATCAAGATGCCTACATGGACTCCTGCTACTGACCCATATGCCACCACCATCATAATTCAATCTTCAGCTCAACAGGCAACAGAGGTAAAGGAGCACAAGGCCTTGGGCCGAGTGCTATTCTGAGGAGTTCAAGCTTGCGTCACGACTTAATTATCAGCAGACCTCCTGGTTATAACATGCAGTCAATGAACGTACTTCTAAATCAACACAACCATCAGGGAATGGATGAAGTTAGTAGCAAGGAGCAAAATGTCTCGAGGTCTACTACGTTGTGCTCACTGCGTGATGGGTTAAAAGCCAACACTAAATCTTACCTTATTCAGAAAGTGCCTTAATACAAAAAATTTATAAGGTGGTTACAAATTGGAAGGCAGACTCCAAAAACCTTCAGAAATGATAGAACACATGTTCTTCTGAGAGAAGCAGACACACGTTACAATATGCCCAATTCCACAGTGACACACCAGACCTTCCACCTAGTGATGATTACCCTGGTGTGAAAGGAGCAGATTTCCGAGTAGTTCTGGTTGTCTCAGATTAGAACATCATTATCCTATATACAATGCAGACAGCTAATAGTGTTATTCAGAAACTTTTTGCATATACAACCATTCTTAAAATCTTGACTACAGTAAAACATTACTACTCATTGTTTCTTAATGAACAATATTCCTCCGGGTACTGGAAATGATTACTTTTGCTGGGCACCCCAGTGGCTGATATGGACAGTTAATTGCCAGTATTCAGAGGTGACAATATCAATGACAAAAAAAGCACATCACTGAACCCTGGACCCATGAGTGTGAGAGCCTCAGACTACTGGGGCACATACTGGGGCGAAGCTCAACTGGCAAAAGTCAGAGGTTCTTCTCCTGTCATAGAAACATGGCAGAGTCCGAATCAAATTCCTGTTCATCAAACAGCACCAAGGGCAGGGTACACACAGCTGCCTGCATGTCTGCTTCTTAAGACATGGCCACTCAAAAATCTATGTTGAGACTAAATCAATGGATACAATCTCATTACACTGAACTTTTTGCCACAGCTCAAACGTGCCACTTAAACTTGTCTCTGATGATCTTTGACTGTTAGCCTTGATTATCTGTGATACACCTTTGCCAGGCATCTATACCACTTTTATCTTGCAGATCAAGGTTGTCCTGCTAAACTCCAGTTAGACTGCCCGCCTTGTGATTTTATTAGCCTAATAGTGCAAATTTTTCATATTTTGAAAGTGACTTTATAGTCGTGACCTTTCACTTCAACTATCCTGACATTACAAATTTAAATAGTTATGCAAGGCTCTCCACTATTCCTAAAGCACATTTCTTTAATTGAACTGAGCTCGCCTCAAACTCACTGTCTACGCATTTCTCTGGTCATGTTGCCGGGCCTCTCCCACTGTACAAAGTCTGTTGAATAAGCTTTTTGGAGCCCTGGTGAGGGAGAAGTAGTTCAAGAGCCTCTTCAGTGTGTGCTAGATGCCTTCAACAAAGCTCTGCATTATAAACAAGGCTTTGTTACATCTCTTTAAAAAAAAAAAAAATAAATAAAAAATACTGCAACCTTAAAGCAAGCAGGGAAAAAAATCCTAAGGGTTTCTTCATTCTCATATAAAATTTCAGCAGCTATGTTGTGTTGTCAGCTTTCCCTGCAGTGGATATGAACCCTCATGTCAGCATCAACATGCTGTAACACTGTCCTGAATCATCCTCTCAGACTGAATTCATCCTGTGTAACCATTCTATGATGATCCCTTCTATATTAACCTTCCAACCCAATCCAATATCAAGCATGCTTTAATTATTGCTTTCCTGTGCTTTATCAGCCCACAATTAACACACCCTTAATGTCAATCAAGGGCAGTATCCCACAGGGTTCTGAATAAGTCCCTGTTCTCCTCTGACTACACACAACCCCATCTGGAAACATTTCCTCTGCTATCTTTCAGAAGGCTTTGCGAACTGTCAGTGCAGTCAGGCAAGAATCAAGTCATATCTTACAGAAAATGCTGGGCGATGCCCAGGCTGTTATCTCAATAAAACAGATGACAATGCAAAAAAAAAAAATTGTGTAAAAGCAGGAATGTAGATTAGGTCTTTCACATTTGTTCATCAAGTATCTTTGGCAAGCAGCATGGTGTTTCAGAAAGTATCACTGCAGCTTCAAACCTCCAGGGTTGGGGGTTCGAGTCACCTCCCCTCTGTGTGGCTGGTCTACCCATGTTGCACACATTTCCTCCTGCAATCTGAAGACAGTTAAGCTAAATGATGTCTGTACAATGCCTATAGTGAGTGAGTGAGTGAGTGAGTGAGTGAGTGAGTGAGTGTGTGTGTGTCCTGTGATAGGCTGGCCTCCCATCCAGAGTATACCCCTGCCATGTGCCCTGGGCTGCATGGAATAAGCTCCAGGCACTCCTGTGACCCTGTCCAAAAAAAAAGCATGTGGAACATGGATGAACAGAAGCATCTTTCAAATAAAATCCATGTTGCCTTCTAGTTTTGTTAGACGAATAGTAAATGTTTCTGCAGCAGAACAGCTAGGATAAATGATTCAAGGCTTTGTTCGCTGAGGATTCAAATTCTCATATTCTCCTCTGAATGTTCATACCATAGTAATAGTCAACATAATGGGATGCCTGCCATACAATTTCCCATGAAAGAATTTGACAATTTCATTCATTCACCACCACATTATATACAGCTAATTTACAAAATGTAAAAAGGTGGAGAACCTTAATCAGCGCATTTGTCAATGTAATACTAAATGGTCAAAAACATTTGAAAACCAATCTAAAATATGATTATGTTGTCAAGAAAAATTTAACACAGACATGCAAAATTTCTTCAGTGCCCAATGAACAAAGCACTTGGCCTCAGTGACAAGAAGCCCTTGCTTGTGCTTTGCTTGACAATTGCATATTAGAAGCAGAGGCTTTGATGGTTACTTCAGGATTTGTTCATTTTACCATTGCAATCCACGCATATCATCTTATATTCCTTTATATGCAGAATGGATTTTTAATTAAGGTAACAAGACTATGAACTGAAGTCAGCACAAAAACAACTCTTATTCCCAAAGCATTTTTTGCAGATTCTTCAAAGGCATGTTTTAAAATCTCCCAAACATCAAGTCCATCCAGACTTTTTTCCCCCCAGGGAAATATTTCCCGAATAAAGTATTCCCATGTCTAAATGAGATCTAAAAACCACCATCACTTTTTCTCACTACTCTGCACAAAACCCTAAAGGCGACCCAACCTGTCCAACTAACTAAACGCGGGGGGCAGAAATAACACGAGGCAACACTCTTTACCCATACAGCCCAGGATACAGTACAAGTTATTACAGCTAACATAAAAGGCCTTAAACATACAATCACCTGATATCCCCTTACTTCTCTTCAGGAATGTTTTCTTCTGAAAACATAGAGCTATTTTGCAGTTTGAAGAAGAAGCAAATCCAATTTCTGGTATACCTTTGGTATACCCAGCGGTTAAAGCGTGAAGGTGCGATCGTGAAATCAGTCAGGGTCTTCATCATTACTGGGCCAAAACTTGAGATTTAGGGCAGACCAACTATTAATTGAGTCTGGATTACACGGCAACGATGACATATTAATGAATATCAGCACTCATACCTTAGAGCAATAAGAAAAATGATTTTTAATTATCACTAGGAAATACATTATTTCTAAAGCATTATGAAAATCTAGCAGAATGCCCAGCAATGATGTGTGATTGATATTACTTAACACACATGGCTGGCTTTTAAGGTCTAGTTTTAATTGTATTCTGCTGTGGGCTTTGTTACTAAATCACAATCAGAATGGGGTTTACTGGCTCTACGGCCACACAAGGAATTTACCTTGGTATGGTACTGGCAATCACATAAAACACCAGAAATAACAAAAATCATTGCTGCTAATTCACTAAACCCACCGCAGCCATCAGTATTATACGTTCAACACAATAATTGGTTTAAAAACGCTTCAGTGAGTCTGTACCAAGCTCAGTCAACTTCAGTGAGATCTAAGATGAGGCCCACATACTTAAACAGGCTGAGCTGAATGGAAATAAAGTGAAACTCTGAACACTTTGTTCTTGAGCTTAAGTTTGAGGGTTTATGTTTCGAAGTGAAAAAGCACCAACTGATCACAGATTTTAAAGCCCTGTATCAAGAGCTCAGATTCTGCTTTCAATGCAAAATGGAATCGTTAGTTCCACGGCCCGATACTCAAGGAGCTGGCGCCATCTCCGTTCTGCTCTTGATCTGCGTCAGTGACATTGACGTGTGGCAATAAACGGAATAAAATCATAGGCAGGTTACCAAGACCCCATGCCGTGTTTTTTTTCGCCCTCCTCCTTGCTTTTTGCCCTCACACCACTTTCCTAGACACAGTGCCCCCAAAGGCCACCCCTAATACAGCAAGCTAATGCTGCCACAATCACAAAAGCCTAATAATCAATTCATTAGCTTACTTTTCAAATTTTTGCAGTGGCCTGCTCTTCCTACCTTTGATAAATGACTTAAGAGCCTTTTAGTGGCACTTTGTTCTGTAGGAATTCATTATCTGGGGGGAAGGGGGGATGCCTCTCGAGAATGGCTTTTTTGATAGCCAAATCATTTAACTGACAATGGCAAGGTACACCCGGAGCTTTAAGGTAGTGGTCAGGGTAAGGCTGCTGAGAATCTGACTGTCTGCAATCAATCAGCCCTTTCATGTGCTTAAATCCGACGAGACACTTTAAGGTACCCCAGAGAGCTACACTTGAAAATGAAAAGGAATGAACAAGTGAACTTAATAATCAAGTTTCAAACTCGTACGCATTCCGGCTACACACATTCTGAAAAACACTTTGATCATGGTGTCAATGTATTTCATGTCTAACTGGGTAGTATACCCTTTATTTGGAGGGGCCAAGTGCCAATATTAACTAGATGGTCTACAAGCTTATCTTTCTTATTTGCTCTGCTTTCTAAACACACGTGTACACAGGACTGTCATTTCACATTTTCAGTACTGCTACAAATGTGTGCTGTGATGTCTGTCACCTTCCCAATTAAAATAGGACAACAGCATTAGCAGTTACACTGGCATTTTACTCTTAAATTATGCCTCTTAACATTTTACACTTCCAAAATTAACGTCAAATGTGTTATTACATTACTATTACAGTTAATATTTTTAAAGCAGGGTCACCTCAAATGACATTGCTGGAGTTGGCTCGAATGGGAAACCCAGCAGCGTTTTAAACAGTCGTGTGAGGGTGAGAAACGGCCGTGGCGTGACACCGAGGATTTCTGCTGTGCCACACAGCTCTGAAGATTCCGTAGGGAACCGCAGTAACCTGGAAGGGCCCACGGTGCCAAACGGGACGAGCGGTGGAGAAAGAGACTACAGGTAAGCCGAGGGCACAGGTGCTTGAAATTACTGCACAGGTTTTGTTTGCTGAGGAAGGGGGCTTCATCTAAAATGGCAATAAATCTTTGGAAGAGCTTCAGAAAGTATAAATAAAAATTAGTCGAGGGAGTGAGAGATACCACGTGGGCAAATGTAGGACTGAAGAAAAGAAGGTAAGAAGAGATTAGCAGAGAAATCTGATCACGTTACTGTGATTTAACTGCCATTAATCGAGGCGGGTGGAGGGGCAGAGAAAAACAATACGAAACAGAAAAAATTCAGGTTTTCAGCAATAAGAAAAATCTTTGCCAGCCAGTCATTTTTCTTTACATTATCTGAAACTGAATCAGTGATGATATTAATATCATGAAGGAATAACTACAGCTACTGGCTGAATCATATTTTCCCCTCAGTCCCTTTTTCCTCACCAAACCGGTAAAACTACACACACATCATATCAATGATATACTGACAACTAACCAAAAACCGATGGCGTCAAAAGGTGAACTTCACCACAGGTGATGATATCACTCCAGGTGTCGCTCTCACTGCCGACCCTCTGATTTCACGTTCTTGTGTGTTGAGTACCAGCAGCATCCTTCTCCATTTGCCTCATTCCCTGCTATACCACCCACCCTTCACCCTGACTCTCAACTCGAGGTCGCGTGAACCACTGCTGACGGTCGTACAACGCGAGTGATGGGCACAGACCCAGAGGATGAGACTGCTAGACCCAGCTCCCCTGGGGTAATGTCACCTGATTCCCCCCTGCCAGCAGAACTCGTTACCAGTCAGAATGCCAATAAGAGGCCAAGAACTGGCATGTGGAAATAAACAGTTAAATCCACAAATGAACTTATTTTGGCAAGGGGGAGACGATCTTAAACGATATCAAAGCTACACAATGTCACGGCCGACTTAGAGTTATTCCATATTCAGAACCAATAAAATAATCCAAACTTTACTCACTGGTTTGAGAGAATGTTCTTGCGCTTTTTTGGTGCAGGAGTACAAAGATACCTTGTTGTGACACAAGTATTTATCATACCTCAAAGGCAAACAATTCACAAATAGATCCCCAACCCAAAAGAAAATAGACTTGTCCAACATTTTGGAAAGGCTAGTGCTAAGCACTAGCGGTAACAGCATACACAGTGTGCCACGGAGGAGTCGAACCATATATTTTTTGATATAATGCTGTATAACTTCTCTGACGATAACAATACACAGTATGTGTGCTTCCCATTACTTGAATTTTCTGAAGGTTGTGCCTTTTTAATAGACCATCTCAAATCAGCTAAAAGGGCAAAATGCCATAGGAACCATTCACAAGTAGTAAAACAAGGAAATTTTAATAAAGCATCAGAGTGAACTTGAACTGGAATAAGCTATTATCCACTATACACTTTCATACATTGCTAGTCTATTACTCCAGCATGATTTTGGTGCTGGGGCTTATTCCCACTCCCTGTTAAACCTTTTAGACCCTTTACATACAAAAAAAAAAAAAAAAGCATACCTGCAAAATTTATGAAAACAGATAAAACTGAAAAGGGTCTGCTTTGTTAGGATGAGTAAACCTAGCTGCTCCAATTGTTTGACATCTAGGGAGATGAGCGTCCTGACAGAGGGATTGTGGAGAGGGTGGAAGCTGGCAGCAAGACTGACAGGATGGCAGAGACACCAATTGGGGTTAAAAAAAAAAAAAACCCACACACAACTAATTGCACCAGTAAGCCTGGATGGCGGATCGTCCGCAGCACAGCCGCAGTTTGAAAGATAGCAGGCGTTCGTCATCTTCTCCGGGAAACTTCAATAAGTCAAGCAGTTAGTATACTTGAACTCTGATATTAAGCCAACTTTCTTTCAAAACAGTTCTAGGTGGACCTCGAGGCTCATGTAACAATGTCTGCTAGATGCATCATCAATCTGCAACTCACCGAGAGGAAGAATTTCAAGCCATTCACAAGGGACCCCCCTTAAACTTACAGGGAAAGAATCTGTGCGAATCTGTCAAGAAAAGTGAGCTAAAGCACCTAGCGAGGAACCTGCAGCAGACCTTTGGATTGTGGCACTTTTAAAACCATGCAAACACAAAACAGTGCAGCAAATAATTCCAAGATAGTAAACATGGTGAAAGGACTGTCAAGATAATCAAAGCCACTTCACTGAATTACTAGAGGAAACAGATGAGACAAGGATTCAATTCAATGAGAGAAGCACCAGGGCAAAATCTACTGCTACTGTTTGCATATTAAGGCAAAGAGTTTGGGGTCACAGGGTCAGAACCCACAAAGGCAGATGGAGAAGGTGATTTTAGAAGACTCCTCCCTGTCAAAGCTGTCAGACATCACTTTTTTTTTTTTTTTTTTAAACAGACATATACCTTGCATGTCACTCTCACTATCAATGACAGCAAAGGAAGAGATCCGAAAACTCATCTCTCTGGGACAAAATAAGGTAATAAGGGACTTAATATTGACAAGGGTTCTTTGGGTGGCTCTCAGAAAGCCTAGTCTGTGACAAGACAAACCTGCCCTACAGAGTAGAACCATGTAGCTACTGTACATGTGGACAAAACCGTTCTCATTTCAACCAAGCACCAGTCAAAGCAAGTGGGGGGGGGGGGGGGCCAAAAAAAAAAAAAAAAAAAAAACCAGACCTCCCCCGCCCCAAGAAAAGAAAGAAACAAAAAAACATCACCCCCCGGCGGGACCACGGGCG
>JAACJT020001932.1:0-13462 GCA_009936485.2 Gymnarchus niloticus
CCACCCCCCACCTCAACCCTACCAACCCATCCCCCTTTGGCAGCACGTACATCTTTTTCCAACTACACCCCCCCCCCCCCCCCCTTAGCTCTATGTTTTCTAGTATTCATTTCCAAGAAAAGATAATCTGTTTGCCCGGACAGGGACAATTCTACAACGTGGGATCAACTGATTTTCAGTCCGCTGTAAATAGGGAGGAGCACTTCACAAGGAATGCATGTCACAAGAGAAGAGGCAGAATTATAAAGAATATGTGAACTCCATAAAAACTATACTAGTATGACCTAGCTGTACCCACCTCCATTTAAAGGAGAACTGGTCAATGTCCACTGACCTTACAGTACAACCCCTCGGTATTAGGGAGGGATGTAACAGAATCGCAAGTGTTTCACTCTCAACATGCTTCATATTAGCAGCCTTAAGCTGGTTAAAAGTTTTACACTGCAACACACAGCTAACTTTTCCCATCCCAGCGTGTGACACACAAAGCAACTGCCATAAAGACCAGCTGGCTTTCTCCCAGGTGCACTCAGAGAAAAAAGAATCGTTTTATTCACATTTTATAAAAAAGTTTAACTAAACGTCATCAAAACTTCACTCATTCCAAATAAGATTAGCTTGGCTGACCGAAACATACAATGCAGTCACAAAGGTACCCACCGCAGAACGGTGACGTGTTCATTCCAGTTTTGCCCTAATTTATATAAGGCATGTCATCTGAAGAAGGCCTAACTGGGGTCTTAGATTTCATTCTGTGTGTTCATTCACTTATTATTATGGCAGGACTACTTGTACAGCTATGGACAGGAAGTATGGAAATGTTTTAATGAAGTTTTGTGTATTAGCACATATCCATACCATATCAAAAAGATAACTTCTAAACAGTTATAATATGTCACCTGGTTCAAGACCAGAGTTTGCTAAAAAAAAAAAAAAATTTTAAAATTACATGATATTGCCTGTTTGGTGTTATACCGTAAGATGTAAACAACTAATGCTAAATTGACTAAGCTGCCTGTGCATAACTGATGTTTTACTTGTGATGCAGGCAGTCATCCATCAGTCATACCTTCCTGCAGGCATCAGTTAGAGCTTCATTAGACAAGATGTTGTCCTCCTCTCCTTTAAGGCCTCTCTTCATTTTCCTACAGGAGAACTTTAAAATGAAGATAGGTCATTCATCAGTCCAACTTCACCTGCTCTGAATTTCCTGCTAACTTTAACCTCTTTCACTGGTTCAAATGGTGACAGGATCAGAAATGCTAAAGTGCCTGAAGTGAGTTTGTCTGCGATAGGTCGCCCATTAAAATGCTTACTGTAGAAGGGGAAAGGAATTACAGTCACGATTAAACCTTGGATCTAAATCTTAGGTCATAGTTATTGTCTTTTAAGCAATCATAGTGCCCGAATGTGTTCAAAGGTCAGCACGCGTGTCATATGACGGTTAGCAAAGTGCAATTATTTTATTTTGATGTGGATCTCCATGGCAAGGACTTTGAAGGCAAATCGGCAGAGTTCATGTTACATGATCACTTGCAGACCACTAGGTCATGGTGCTGAGTCACAAAAACCAGCACAAGTCACCGGAAGTTCTGATCTCCCTTGCTAAGTGAGCCAAGGGTGGAGATCATGTGAGAGATTTGGGGAGATGGGCACCACAGCAGAGAGGAGCCCAATTCTAGTAGGAGGATGCCATTCTTTATTAAAACTTGTGCTTACATCATAAGCAAACAGACATCAATGGAGATTGTTCTGCCTGATCACCTTCTTACCTTTGGTCGGTCAACAACTTAGCTTCGGGTTAAATTTCAAGAATGAGGAACATGCCATTGGGTTATGAACTATGCCATTATGCTATAGGATTGCAGCAAACACAGTCCCATTTCACTCTACAGCAGACGGAGACATGACTTGCTTGGCAGGTTCTGCTAACTGTACACTGTCCCCTTTGAAGCGTGGCCCGCACTTGTCTTTCTTGGGCCTCAAGTGCTAGCCTGATGTCTTGCATCACACTTTGGGTGAAGAGCATGTATCACGCTCTTCCTCAATGCAAGCCTTCCAATGCTGAAATGTGTTTTGGACGCAGCCTTTCCAAAACACATCTGGGATCTGTTTGAGTGGGAGGAGGGGGTGAAGAACAGGAGCACCTTGCTCAAGGAGACAGCATGAAACTACCAGTTGAGAAGTGTCAAAATTTCATCCAGAGCTACAGAAGGTGACTGATTGCAGTTATTGTGTTGTGTGCAAAGGCTGTGCTATGAAGTATCAGGTTGAGGGTCCTAATTTTTTGTCTCTGCCATTTTAATTTGTTATATTTAAAATAGTATGTCATAAATCGAAAGCAAAGGTTCCATTCTATTAAATGTAAAATAAATTATCAGTTTCAAGAGCTCAGAGAAAATGATGAGCTTTTTGGAAAAAGTCGAATGGTATCAACATTTTCTGCGACAAATGTACGTGAAATTATTTATCCATATCAACTCACCCATTTTTAGAATTTCACTTGCATAGACATTTTTGTATGGCAAACATAATGAATAGAATACAATTTCTGATATTTTGTAGCATAAAAAGTGATGTCCAATAAAAAGAAATGAATTCACAGAAAATTCACCTTGTGCTTTTAAAATGTACAATCGGAGCATTGAGATGACAATGCATGAAGCATAGCCTTCATTCTACTGTGACCTGAAAACAAACAATGGTGCACGTAGACAACAACTCCTGGGCGTGTGTTTTGTTATCGTGGATGCTTGACATCCCAGTCAGGTCAGATTCAAAATATGCCATCATTGTTGACAGTTCATGGACTTGTCATTCATTCGTCTTTTTACCTGAGTCTGTCAGTCAGTGAAGAGACACCGTGACCCTGAAGTCTACTCTGGGAAGCATGGGAGAGCAGCCTGGAGGCAATTCCAGTTCTTGTAGGGAACACACACACACCTGCATTCACACAATGAGGTTCCCCATCTAAGTCAGAATATGGCAATTGTACTGAGAATAAATTTTTTTAATTCCATTATAATTGCCACATATACAGAGGCAACGGCAGTGAAATGTGAAATACTTTTGGTGCAGTTAGCGTGTAATATTTAAAAGGAAACGTTTTCACAACCGCACCTGTTTTTTTTAAGGTACTGAGAATTTGTTTTGTCACAAATGTCTTTTCTCTCATATTCAGTTCAGATTTCAATATTTTTTAGGGACACAGCTTTCTTTGTTTTATTTCAGATGAAAGATAGCGTAGTTGAACTGCTTGAGGTGGAGTAAAGTGGAACTATGATGGCTTTTGTTATTTGTTGAACTAAGAAATAATTAGGCTTGATTATTGGCAAATTAATTCCAGCAGGGATTTTCTGCAGTCTTTTCAACAACCGTATTTAGTGATTTTGAAATAAAAAGAAAATATATTTTTAATACAATGTATTACAAATAGCTGCTACTTTTGCCCCAAAATAGTCTAATTAAATAGCCTTCAAATGGCTCGTTGTCATGATGTTGGGTTCTTTGAATATTAATGCTGTTCTTTAATAATTAAACATTTTACATGGATAATTTAATTATTTTCCAGGCTCTAAACAATTTTACCTGCTGGATAAATTGATCAGATTCGTCAAGCAGATTCAGATTTTCAATGTGTGTGATTGCTTTTTTTTGCTTGCGAAATTCTCAGAAAAAAGGCCGTGTTAACGTTCTTAGCGAATTTCCTGGAAGTGAACGTGCAACTCAGGGTCCACCTCCAGTCAGTGGGTCTCCGCCCTGAAGAACAAAATCAGCTGAAATGAGACGTGAACACAACTGTGCCAGCACCTTCTCTGAAGACTCTCTCATTCAGGTAAGTGGGATTGCAGTTTCGCTGACTCCCATCCCATGGTACCATTCATTTACTGCAATAGTGGTAACAGTGGAAATAACGTACCATGCAGACTCCTTAGCTTAAACATTTTTGATTATCGGTATTATTCTGAAACTGTAAATGGAAATACATTGAATTTTAGGATACAGATCCTCATTTCTGTCAACTGCCTTTGCCCTGATTGCCCTCTTGTGTTCCACCTCTGTCCTCTTATTTATATGTCCTCGTCGCCCCTCCCGTCCTTGCTGTGTGTTTGTGTGACTGCCAGTTCCCATGACCCTGTTCTTGCCTTATTGTCTTTGTTACCTGTTTGTATTCAAGACAGGGCCTGGTGATTCATTTATTGTTGTTTATTTTTAAAATCCTTTTTGCACTCGCACCTGCATCTTTGCCTCCCTGGTCTCTTTGGGCTACAACTTATGTCTGGTGAAAACAGTAACAGTAGGATAGGCTGTGATGGATAGGATTTCTGTTTTTGTTATTATTAGTATTATTAGTGTAAAATAATAACAGAAATAATTATTATTATTACAAATGAATGTACACCCCAAGCCCTGCTGCGTGTAAAAGGGGCACTATTTAAGCTTAAATGACGGTTAAGTTTATATTTTACTATACTTTTGCTGGAAAAACGGCTTTAAAGATTTAAAAAATTTTATCTACAGTAACTTAACATGCATTTTTTTTAAAGGATGGGGTTTGGCTGGTTGAAAATAATATCTGTGAAGAATTAGGAGAAAGTAGATACAATGGGCGGTGGAAAGCAGAGATTAAGATCAAAATGAAGCACACCTTAGGAAAGTATGTGTAGTTTGTGGTATGGCATGATGTAATAGTGTTACACACTGTTCTCTGTCTGATAATACAATTAAGGCATTGTTGTCATTCCCTTTTGAAGTGCTTGCATTCCAGTCTTGCTACCTCTCTATAAATGCAAGTGTCTTACACGAACTTGTTACGAGCTCATCTTCTCTAGGAACAGCTTTCTAACAACTACCTCAGTTTAAGCACAGTCAGCACCCTTAAGTTTTCACCATTCATTCATTCAACCAGTAATTTATATAAATAGCGCCCTCTACTGGTAAACAAATTCACCAAGTTGGATCAGTGCCATTGAAATTAAATGTATCCGTCTTTGTTTCTATGTTGCAGTCATGCTCATGCTGATGTAGAACCGATTTCATGCTGGTCAAAATATGTCAGTTCATATATTCCAAAACATTTCTTCATGTCACCCCATGAATTTACAGTTACCATCCAACATACTCATGTACTTGTGGAGCTCCACTAGGAGAGCGCCTTGTTTGGCATATCGGTACCTCATAAAGTGAATTAACTTACTAAGCTCGCAACTTACGTGATTTGGTGGTGAAAATGAAAAAAATATGTAATGTCTGGGGTGCTTTCAAGGAGAGGCAAGGGAAACAATGTTATGTTGTTATATAGCCATCCGTCCAGATATCAGTAACATTTTGGAGAACAGAAGAAATTACTATAACTAATTTTTGTATTACTGTTTATTGCTCTATATTGTAATTTTAAGTTGTGTCTGTGTATGTGTGTGTTTTTTCAGAGCAAATATACAGTTACTGCCCAGAAAAACGGTATAAAAACATTTTCTCGGAATGCGTAAGACATTTGCACAGTACTGTGTATTTTGAAATTATTTTATTTTTTTTCCAGAGGCTGACTTCACCCCAACTTCCAAAATGTCTTATTACTATGCAAAGCCATACTCTCCAGGTAACACTATTCCTGTTTATTATATGTTAAATATAATTCATAACATCCAATGAAGAAAAATCAATTCATCTTCACTAATATTTCAGGATAATAAAGAACATTCGGAACACTAATCGCCTAATTGTGAAACATTTAATTAAGTAAAAATGTGGATTTATTATAGATTTTTATGTGGTAGTTTTACACATACAGTATTAATTAAGTCTCACACTAATCGCACTGAAGATTTAAAAGTTGCATTTATAGGTTTAAAAAAGAAACGTAAATAATATTTTAAAAATTAAGAAAATACATTATGAAATGAGCTGTTACTATGATTCTTTTCTTCTAGGAGTTCGATCTTACTCGCATGAATTACGAATAGCCTATTCATTTATTTTTTTTACTAATAGCCTATTTCTCCAATGTATTTCTGCTGCATTCAGATGATACTCGCTGTGCCCGTTTACGTCCCCATCGCTTAAATTGTCGATATGGGTATTAATTGGAATGAAAGTCATGATTCGTTTCTGTGAATCGATTTCCTTCAGCCTCGTTTATTGATTAGTGAATGAATACTCTTCATTTTCGGCTCCTGGATAATTCCCTTCGAGGCTTGGTCTCCTCACAATTCCATTAAAAGTAGGCTATTTACAATTTGTGTGTGTGTGTGTGTGTGTGTCTTATTTTATATTATACTTAATGTTAACTGAAACCATCTCGCCATATTGACTTTTGCCGTATATGCAGTGGGTATTTCAGTGGTTTTGGTATAGTTCCCTCGGTGAACAATTTGAACGCATCAGGACACTGAGCGAGATCATTTTGTTTACTTCAAACTGTAAAGAACCCCAAAAATATGTAACATACGCAAACCACCAGTAAACGTGGAAGTTTCATCTTTATTCTGTTCACAAATTATGTGTCAATTTTCATATCTCTGAAAAATTAAGTCCACTGGCACAAGAGTTTGAAAAGTGCGGGAAGTGATTTTAGAGGCAAAACGACATTTTAAGGTGTATATCGTGATTTCAGAAGTGAGAAGCAGCCAAGCCCACACTGAAAAGAGCACACTGCTGAAGGACAGCACCTGGATGAGGAAAAAGGTGGAGACGGAGTCAATTCGGTGAGTCATAGCTTAGACACATGAACTCTGATCTACAGCACGTGTTGATGAGTGACCACATCCATTATTTACTTCTAGCTAAATACGGCTGAATGTCCAAAAGACGCCAGTTGCATTGCTTGTGTAGAGTTGTACAGTGGTGCACTGACTCTCACATTACTGAGTTTTAGTATTTCACATTTCTTGCCATTTCGTCCATTGGGATTCCTGCACGATAAAATAAAGAAGGGCCTTGCTTATAAGTGAAATTTATTTGTTATGCTCATGGCGAGAGGCATTCTGGTTATAAAGATACAGAAAATCAGCTTGAATTATATTATTCGTGTCCTCACAGGCCGCAGTGTCCGTTTAGAAACATTACGCTGATGTGGGTTCTCTAAAGTGCATTCCGCATCCTGGATACTCCCACACACAGAAGTTCTCCACCTCCACTACATGAGCATCATCCTGGAATTCCTCTGCTGTCCCTGAATCAGCTGCAGATTCTAAGAAAGCCTGTGGAATCAAGTACAGCTGTGATGCCCTTAGCATCAGTCTTTCTCCATTGCAGCTGGACCTGCCTGAATTCAGAGGCAATGATCTTTTGTCCATATAGTGTAGGTATCAAAATTCAGGAAGGAAAAACACAAAGTGACCAAAACCAAAATCCAAAAAGTCAGGAAACAAACATGGGTCCAAAATCAGGAAGAACCACTCAATAAGGTGACTAACACAGAATACCTCACAACGAGGTGTGGGAGCTTGGGGAATTTACAGAAAAAAAGAGCTGTCAATACTCAGGCGAGGAGGAACCAGGGCAAAATGGGTGTGGCTGGCTTGCTTTCCTCCATTTAAGTTTTTCATTTTTCTGCAGAACCGCTGCGGACTCCCTTGCTGACACTCTCCTGCCAAAACCAGTATCGTTACGTTCATCTTCTAATGGGTTAGTCTCATTTCTATATTTTTTACATTATATATTTACATAAGCTGCATGTGTTCATATCCCAAATCTTCAAAAAGTACAAGTTTGAAGCTCAGGTAATCTCTTCCCACGACGTTAGGGGCAGTTTCTGTGCACTTCATTGTGTATTTTTATATTTGAACTTGAAACACGTACATCTCCTTTTTTTTTCTGAAGGCCTGTCATTAGGAATGACATATGCACCTACTGTAATAAGTCAATGAGTCCGAAGCCCAAGATAATCCTGGGTGACATGAAGATCAATTGTCACGCCTCCTGCTTTAAGGTACAAGTTGAAAAATAAATACTTTTATGCTTCCAGAACAGATAAAGTCACAAAAAAATCAAAATATGTATAGAAAAAGCATAAAATTAAATGAGCATGTGCGATCACGTATCAATGTACTATACAAAAGGTTTTATTTAAATACACATATTTTTTTGTGTGCTTCAATTCCACTGTAAATTCTGAGATTAAATATAATGACATGTACAGTAAATATTATTCATCAGTCCATTTTGAATATAATAGTACAACGACTGTATGTTCTATAGTGTGCTTAATGTTGTTGGCCATGTAAATGGTTTGTAAAGCATGCTCCTGTGAACATCTATCCAAGTGTGAAGTGTGCGATGGCTCTTTGAGAGACCTGAAGGCAGGTGACAGCTTCTGGGTTTATCGTGGGATGGTGCATTGTGCGAGCTGCTTCAGAATGACCAGGGGTAAGCTCTCTACTACCCTGTACCTCCTGATCACGTGTGACAATGCTGCTGTAGATGGCGTATCTTGATTAATGTACGCGTCATTACAAACAAATATTCATAGACTGTCACAGAAAATACCATGCCCCTATTGTCGTTCATAATGCCTTTCTTCTTTTACAGAAAAATGGCTCCTAAGTTAAAATTAAAGTAACGAAACATGAAAACGAAGATCAAGCCTGAAACTCGAGCACATATGTACAATGCAAATATTCGTATACTCCATCTCCTTCCGCACAATTTACAGCATCCCATTCACCAGTATCATCAGGTTCAATACCCTCATCTGATTCCAAGCCAAGCCAGCAAACATGCCACTGCAGGCCCACTGTGGGACCAGTTTGTTGTGAGAAGGGGGGCACCTGCGGACCCCAAAGAACGGGGCCTGTGTGGCCTGCCCACGCTAAGCCCTCAAATGAAGGCATACTGTTGGCAGGCCACAGCAGACCCCTGTGTGTCATGAAATGGTGGGCTCATGAGGGTTATAAAGTTTAGGCTCACCTGTGGGCAGCTCAAACTGCCCCCACAGTGGCCCAATATGGGCATGTTTGCTGGGGATGTGGGTAACCCACCCTGAATTCTGTGATTCTGGGTGTTTTGGATCCCTGTTGGTTAACATCACACAAAAATGTTTTAACACATAAACATATTGAAATGTTAAAATATATATATATATATTTGTAAGACACTGCTATCATTTGTAACTGCACAATTAACAATCATTTCTAAAAATATACTAAAAAAACAAGAACTTATTGAAAAATAAGAACAGAATAAGAGAACATGTAAAAAAAAAAAAAATTAGCTCAGAGCAGTTATTACAATTATGATGCACATTCATACAGTGTGTATAGTGTGGATGTGTTTATTAGCACTATTCTTGTCATGGTTGTGTAACTGATAATTATAACCCCTGGCCCTCTGGGAACGACTTGTATAGCCTCATAATGTATGTTCCAAATAAACGAAAGACACTGTAAAATGTAACACCTGCAGCCGATTGCCTTAAAAGTCTCAAGTAGCTGATTAATTTTATGTACAATGGGGCCAGCTAGGGGGCCCTGCTTTCAGCTCACCATTTCTCCCTGGGCAGCCCTGGCCCACTCTGCCCACATACAATACCATTCGGGGCCCATGGGCACAATTTATATTGGGGCCAGTTAGGCCAAGTACAGTAAATACATGTGATGTATTCAGTTTTAGGCTAGATAATAATCATTCAACATTTTTACAAGAGATTAAATAAAATGCTATATAAACAACATTTTGAAGGGGAATCGAAATGAACAACTGTAGCGGTCTAATTAAAGAGGGATATTGAAAAGAAAAGAAAAGAAAAAAGAAAAGAAAAAAACTTGCCCAAGTCTGCTGGGAAGTTTGCTGTGGATCTGCGCAGTACGAATAGAGGGCAGCAAACAGTAAAAATGAAAACGGGAGCCCGTGATGTGTCGATATTCATAAACTTTTGCTGTTCCGATTAAAGATTAATTGTCACCGTGAGGGAGGGGACAGCCAGCCTTTAGGGCGACTCCGAGCGCATCCCGCATGTAAATGACACTCATTCAAAACCACTGTAGAGCTCAGCAAACTCGGGATTTCGGCGACTCCTGTCCACCGCATTGCAACTACTTCTGCATGCGTTTATTTTATAATCGATGGAGGCGACAGTGCTGAAACCCCAAGTGATGGCGGAGATCAGCTGTAATAATGCACGGAATGCCCTGCTGGAGGTGAAAAAACTGCAGGAACTGGTCAGGAAACTAGAGAAACAGAACGAGCAGCTCAGGACACGGGCGATCGCCGTGAATGGCTGCGGTGACAGCTGTGCTGGACCAGCGAGCATCCCAATTTTATCTGGAAGCTGCTGCATCCCGAGTCCGGTACCCAAACTCCTACGCCCGTCAGCTCCCGAGGAACCTTACGCTTATCTCCATCCACAATGCACAGAAGATGCCGAGACAGAAGATCTGTGCAATGGCCTTTCAGAACCCACGGTTCTGGATGAGGTTGAGATATTAGACCTAGATTCCATATTTGCCGGCGATGCGGACTCAGAAGACACCTGGTACTGTAGATTATTGTTGTGAATTTATCAGCCTAGACGCATATTCACGTTGATCAATTATAGGTTAATTAATTATTAAACATATCAGAATGTCAGTCATCATAATATCTAAAGTCGATCAGACAGAATACATAAACTGTCATGCTGTATACAGTCAGTGATTGGATTTTTTTTTTTATATATAGTTTCATACCCTTTGTTAAACAAGTGTTTAATCCAAATTAGTGTTTGCTGGGTTGAAGCTGACAGTTTGATTCAGCTATCATCTGAGAGACATTGCAGTGTAGTTTGTCTAATTTCTGTTCACCTCTGAATTCAGGGGTCTACAGCAGACCTTATTGCAGGAAAGTTACATTAGGAACAGTGCGACAATGAGAAAAAATGTATATAACATTCAATGTATTTCTCATGTTATATATTTAAATAAAACTGCTTTTCATTATTTTAAATTATCTGCCAAGTTTCAGCATCTTCGTGGATGTATTGAGTAAAACAGGATGTTAATAACGTTTCTTATTTTCATTGCTCTTCCGTTCAAAGGAGGCTCTGACTGGTCATTGTCAGCTGCCTTTAAAGCTGAGCTTATTTGCATGTTGACGTAGTCTTTAATAACCTGTTTTCTGAAGGTCAACAAAAGCAGATCAGACAAAGACTGACGTTTACTTCAAAACAATACATCAGCAGCATAATGGCAGTGGTTTTCAGCAGAATTTGTGACCGTTACAGAACAAGATGTTTTTTTTTTTTTGCGCTCATTCTTAATCTGAGATGTTCAGAAAGTGCCGAGTGTGACTGACATGTGAAAGAGATAAACATTCCCGGTCATATAAGACGTGGCACACTCCATATTTGCTTCGTATTTATTTGGCTGACAGTTTTATGTATAGTATTTGCTCTGTGTGGGTGTTTTGGTAAAATGCCCCTCAAGCAAGCTAAGTTAGAAATGATCTGAGCAAACCAAATGAAGCATTCATGTTAATCACACATCGTCTTAGTTCATTAATGTGTATGAATGTCTAAAAAAGCGTAAATATAGTTCAATGGTGGATACATTTAAATTTGGCTTTTAAAAGTTCTTCAGATCTTGTGTTACATTTAGGGGGTAGAGGTGCATTCAAAACAGATGGGTCTTAGCCTCCCGTGTGCTTTTTTCACTGTGTTGTTGGTTGCTAGGCTACAGGAAGTGAACCACTAATTAGCGGCTAAAATAAATGCCACTTTATCCGTGTAGGAAATTTTTAGGTTTGGTCAAGTGAGAAAATCAGACTATAGTGGGCACTTGCGTTCAAAAGATTTGGTGTATCATATTATGTGTGTTTGAGCAAAAATTTCCTTTCTCATCTTGACCTGGCACCTTCTGTCATGTATAGTTTAGGTAGCTTTGTCTTATTAATATAGGTCTTATTTCACAGCGTGATGTCTTAGTCAGCTCCAGGAGGCAGTCCCTGGAGCTATGTAAACTTTTATCTTTATTTTTAAGGAATCGGGCTTGCGACTGACGTTTCAGCTGAGCCATAATGGCGTCAGACTAGAGAGGTTGTGTGAGTGTATGCAGGCCTCTGAAATTCTGATACAGTACATAGTCTCATGCTTATGGTGACCGTTCTTATCCTCTCCCTGTAGGTTATATGTATCTCCAAAGGCCAAGCCATGGATAGCATCATCTCTTAGCCCCCTGCAGTGGTGCAGGCAGGTGTTGGACAGCCTCAGGCCTGACGTGGAGGCTGCAAGGCGTTCAGTGTCCAACACACTGAATCAAGGTGCCACAGTGCCACAGGAACGCCACGGCTTCATATGACTTACAGGCCCCACATACATCATTGTCTTTCTCTCACCATTTACTGCACAGCCCTCCACAGCCTTGTACACTAGAATCAGCTTAGTACAGTCTAGTTTAGGTAACTGAACAGCACATCACATACAGTATCTTTTCTCCCCCCAAACACACCTACCTGTAACAGCTCTACCTCTACAGACATATCTTGAACTGCGTTATTGGAACATAAATCCACTGAATTAAAACCCAAACAACAATGACATATGGTGGTGTGCATCGGTACTTCCCCTTGTTGCAGTACGATTTTGTCTACAGTGTCATAGCTGAGGAGATCTCTCTTCTGGAGACTGAGGTAATGAGTAATTATTGTACAGATTATGGTCTGGAGCTCTGGTTATCCTTGTCTTGTATGTCTGTTCCTTAAATGATACTTGAATTGGATTACCCACTGCTGTAGGTGTTTGCTGGTAAACTCAGTGGCACCACTCAATTCAAGCCTGAACTGCCTTGATCCGTTCATGTAACTGAAATATGTGTAGTCTGGATTAACTAATGCTTAGGGGGTTATTGTTCAATAACACAGTTTTACACCATGTATTAATTAAGAGGAGTTCACTTAGCTCTCTGAAGATCACTTTTAACAGGTTGATTATTTATACCCACTATCTGAATTTTTAGCTAAATGTGTAGCGTTCTTTCCTAACTAAGATGGACATGTACAAGTCCATATATTTCTTTCAAAATTTATGGCTATTCAATATAATAGTCAACATTTATATAACTTGGTTTTGCAAGAATCAGCATTCTTTGCAAACTTGTAAAGTTTGTGAATGAATAATGCATGAAATCTGTGTGAGCTAAAGTACGTATCATGAAGTGTCAGGTGTTTGAAAGGCTGGCTTCAGCTGCACTGGTAATCAGGGCAGTGCTCGGTTATGTCATGAATTCGGCTCTGTGCCTGGCGTTTCAGAAGAGAATGTTTTGTGCCTCCCAGTGAATGCCAGCTTTGTGCTCTGATTGAGGCAAAGCAAGGACCAGGGCTCCATGTGCCTACAAATTGCTAAGAAGAACTCTTACATTGTTCCCAGTATTAAAACCCTTCACACATTCAGACACGAATGTTAGTGGAAACGTCTTTAGATAGATAGATAGATAGATAGATAGATAGATAGATAGATAGATAGATAGATAGATAGATAGATAGGGAAATTCAG
>JAACJT020001934.1:0-13458 GCA_009936485.2 Gymnarchus niloticus
TGATAGTGGGTTGGAGGATTTGGGGTTGTGGGGTGTTCGTTTTGTGGCGTGTCGGTTTGGTTGGTTGGGTGGGTGGCCCTCGAAGGGGTGGGGGGGGGGGGGGGGGGGGGGGGGGGGGGGGGGCATGGAGTTTCGGCAGATGGCTGCTGGTGATTGCTACTCCGGAATCTGCTAAAGGGAAGATCTTCGGCCGCTGCCATTTGGAGTTCTGCTTCACTTGCACCCGGGCTCTCTGCCAAACCTTTCATTTGCAGAACTGTGGTTTGGACGTGGCTACGAGGCTGACACCATCCCTCCCCAGAAGCATTGCTGTCGGCTTCGTTTCCGACAGAGATTTTGGGAGACGTGGCCTTTGGTCCTCTGGGTTTTTGCGTGCCCCTCCAGACCGGTTTGCCATGTGTAAACAAGCTCACAGGCACGCAGGGTTGGAACTGACCATTGGAACTAGTGGCTGGGAGTTCCTGTCTATCCCTTACCCTCTGAGTTATTTACTGCCAGCTGTTGTCGGGGGGCTTCCCTCTTTGCTCCTGTCACACGCCATAGAAATTCTTGAGTGTTGGTCTGGCTGGAGCCATTGAATTACCCGACCGATGGTCTACTCCCTGGGTAATTTCCGAGGTGTCATCGTAGCCTTTAGGAGATCTGTGCTTTGGAGTGCTTTGCCCCACTCATGAAGAGGGTGCTGACTGCATTAACAGTGCTGGAAAGTCCATTCTGTCTCAAGACTACTTCCTGCAAGTCTAGTAAATGTCTAGTACCTATTTTTGATGTGAAATTCATTGGCAATCTGGCCCTTTAACTAAGACTGTAAATGAGGCTGTGGGTCCATTAATCTCATATCGGACCTTGCGGGTTTGGCTCTGCCTCAGCTTGTCACATGGCGCCCCCCCCACTTGCTTTTGGAGGGAACTCGACCAATCACATCCCGCTAAAAAACAGCAGAAAATTCCCATGGATAGTCAAGCACTTGACCTGAGCTTGATCTTTCTAAATGCCACTCCAGTGTTTTAACAACTCTCTTTAACTGCCCCGTCTTCCACTGCCGCGTGGGCTTATGACGCCTTCCGTTATTACCTTTTGCCCCCCCGTGGGCTCTTTATGCATGTCAATTTTACACTAATCCAGATAAGTGCTTTGTATTGTAGATGCAATGACAGGAGCTCTTCTGCTCAAGAGCCCAGGGATACACACCTGACTTGCTTTTTTTGGTTCTTTTCAGGGTTTTTTATTTACCCTGGAATTACTATTCAAGTCGTATACTTAGTCTTAACTTCCACTGCATGTTCCTGTCCAGCTGTGCCTCCAATTTGCCTCAGATATCTAACACTAATTTTGCTTTAATGAACTATAATGATTTCTGCATTTGAAATATTTTTTCATGGATTCTCTTTTTCAGTAGAGCTGGCCAGTTTTTTTTTTTTACGTGGATGGTTTGTTTTCTGTACATAACATCGCAGGATGAATAATTTTGTGTTTGTGGGGGTCCTCAGGATACCCCCCTCACACTTCAAAGGCTAATCAGTGCCTGCAAAGTGTGTGTGTGTGTGCGTGTGCGCGTGTGTGTGTGTGTGTGTGCGTGTGTGTGTGTGCGCGTGTGCGCGCGCGTGTGTGTGTGTGTGTGTGTGTGTGTGTGTGTGTGCGTGTGTGTGTGTGTCCACACACCCTTTAAAAGACTGGTTCTCTGTCCCAGGTACCACATGTCCCATGCTGTGCGCATCCTGGCAGAGACCCCAGGCTCACTTTGACCCTGTACTCTGTAAGTGGTTAGAAGACGGATGGATTTGGTCTGTGTAGTATAGAATGACCAGTCTTTATCTTTGTACCCTTTGGGTTTTTTAAACTGCCTTTTTTGAAGCTACTGGCCTATACGTTTTGTTCCAAATGTTGAGGCCGGTTCGAGATTGGTGAAATTTCTGCTCTCTGAATCTGGTGCTGGCCGTTTAGCCTGGTTCACGCACGGTCGTCCAGAATTCATCTCGGGAGTGCTGTGGTGTAGAGTGGGGCCACTTCCTGCTGAGCCGTGGTCACAGGCAGAGCTGTGCGGCTACGCAGCCTGAGAGACGGTGCAAATTAAATGACGAGGGCTGAATTTCAGAGGCTGTGTTCAAGGTGTTAATCTCTCTTTGTAAACCTTCCTGTCCAATTATATAATCTCTTAATCTCAATTATCTGTGCTGTTAACAAGCGATATGAAGCGGTGTTCTCAATCAAGACAGATGCAGTTCGCTGTCACGTCGCATTAACGATATATGAAGGGTTCATGGCATGTGGTGATAGGTCAGGGGTGTGAGGTTATAAGTCCCAAATTAAGGTCAATTTGTTTTTGTGTGGGTTTAGATTTATTGATAATGTTAACCGCTCTTGGCTGTGTAGCATAATAGAGTGTCTTAATAATTGTGTGGAGGAAAACTGTTTTTAGCTCATATTCGTGATTGCACAAAGTCACCGTTTACCTAAAAATGGACCTCATGAAATCTAAGCGCAGATCCTGGAGACAGAGTGTGAGATACGGGGGGTTGCGACTTCTGGCTGTCTCATCAGGGACTGAGAGCTACGGTGTGCTGACCTCTGTTTGTGTAGAGTCGGGATCCGTGTGCGCGAGTGGAGAGCCTGGTCAGAGTACGGAATCAGCTCTGGGTCAATGGTTCTGGATGGCGTCCCTACCGGTCCTTATGAGTTAAGTGCGGTTCTCTTGGGTTTGCCCACTGCACTTGAGCAAGGATGGAAAATGCCTCATTTTTTTTTTCTTGCGTGCCACGTATGTATGTATGTATGGATGTGTCTGTGTGCACATGTCTGAGAGCTTGGGGGAGGGTGACTGCAGATTTCTCCTTTTTGCCATTTGGCCTGCATCCCCCTCACTTGTGTCTCCATATGCGGGTTTCCCAGGGAGCGCAGCCGACACAAGGCACGGAGCAAAGACAGCACCCGCTCGGAGAAGTCTGTTACCATCAACGCCCCCCCAGCCGAACCGCTCCTGGGGGACACGTCCACCCGTGGAGAGGAGGTCCAGGTGTGTCTGCTCGCTTAACTCTAATAATGTTATGGATGGGAAAAAGACTTTAAAGTGGACTTTCTTGCAGTAATTACCTGCAGCAGCAAATTCTCAGAGTAAATTATCCCAGCTGGGCCAAGTGCAGTGCGCTGTTTCAATGCACGTTTCCCTGGAAACGGTTGATGTCAGTAGACTTGTACACTAATTCTGTTTACGAGGTCAGCCTAGGTGTAAATAACAGTATTTTCATATGCAATAAATGCTTGTTAATCCCTAAGCAAATCAGAACAGCTGGTGATGTGAAGCCTTGCATTTTTGTGGTTATGGCTACATGTTTTGCTTGCGGATTTCAGTTTATGCTGTTTTGCTGTAATTATGTGAATAATCTTGTGTAAAGGGGAAATTTTATGCAGTTTGATTAGTTAACACACTGCTTCTTACATCTGCTACATGCCGGTTTTGCCTTAATTACTCCTGTTCGCATTTTACATCAAAGCATTTCACTCTTTAGAGCAGCAACATCATAATCTCATTTCTGTCCTCATTTCTTCGCACCCGGGTGCCATGTGACCAGGTTCATGTAGTTCTCAGATAGTTAAGACTCTGCGTGGTCTAGACAAAAAAAAACCTCCCTGCTGGGTGTCACTGTGGTGTCACTGTGGCCCAGGGGGTAGCAAGGTTGTGGGTTTGAATCCCACCTTCTCTCCATGTGAGGTGTCTGCATGTTTACCCATGTAATTATAGGTTTTCTCTGGGTACTCTGCTCTCTGCCGGCAGTCCAAAGACGTGCGATTAGCGTAAGCTGGGTCTCGAAAATCCCTGTGTAATATAAGCACGTGTGCTCGTTTGCCGAGATAGATCAGCATCCCATGCTGTGTGTATTCCAGGCTTATGCCCAGTATTGTCTGGAATAGGCTCCAGACTTCCTGTGACGCAGACATCCATCCATCCATCCATCCATCCAGCCATGTTTCATGGCAAAGATTCTTGAGGAATTCTTCTTTCCAGATGTATAGAGCATAATTTTGTGCTTAAAGTCTGCTTGGGATGAGACGCTTTGTTCCCTCGTAGGCATTTAGAGGCTGTAATACGAGCCAAATTAATCGAGCTTTTGTGAAATAGACCCCAATGAACCCACTTTTTATCAGTCATTCATTAACCGCTGAAAGGTGCTGAGCAGCTCCATCGCCTTTGTGAACCAGAGACTCCTCCTTTTGTGCCCTTAAGAGCTGCTCTGCTAATTCATTGCCGTAGAAGCTGAAGAGAGCCCCGAAGGGCCTCCGAGACCCTTACGTAGCCTCAGACATGCTGATGAGTGGGCCGGCCCCTCAGGCTCCGCAGTGGGGCCCAGGGGCTCCCTGTGCAGCATGCCTGAGCGTACACTCATGACCGGGCCCTGCCGCATATGTGCGTGGAAATCATGCTGGCGGGGGCGGGGGCGGGCATCCCTTCCAAGAAATAATGGGACATATAATACCTCCAAACTTACGGAGGGTGGAATTATGACCATCAGTTGATCGTCGTCTGTTGAATCCACTTCCTGTTGGTCCCTGGAAGCAGGCACTGATGGGAAGCACTGAGTCACCCTGTCCCCTTGGCTTTGGAAGACTCTAGCTGGTCGCCTCGTGAGTCTCTGTGTAGGAATGTGCTCTTTTGTCAGTGGGTGTGCTTTAGGTGTGGCACAAGACAGCAGTTACAATGTTGTCCTTTTACCTGTAAGGTTCTTTTTCCATAATTATACTTTTTAATTAGTAGGCAGGGTGCCATTTTATTAGTCTTGTTTTCCCCCTTTGACACACTCTTGCCGCAGTTTGGCAAAATGAGGTCTTGTTGATCTCTGATCAAGTTTCGAATTGAAACACAAGCCACATACACACCCATACCCAGCAACTCTTAAGAGCCGTGTGTGCGAAAGCAGAGCTTCAGGTAGCTGGATCCAGGTGGATTATGCATATGGGAACGAGAGAGAATGTATCTGAAAGCCCCTGGCAGTGTGAGTGTGTGTAGCTGTCCCTGCTGATTACTGAGCTATTTTTTTTTTTTTTAGATTTTTCTTCAGCTCATGATGTTTTCGTGTCTGTGTTTGTGGTCCCATGGAAGGGAGCCGGCTTTCGTCATTGGCACCGCAGATTTTCCTGACCTTAGAATTGTACGCTGGCGCTTGGAAGTATGGTGGCATTGCCTGTAGTCTTGAGTAATGACATGCCGTGAAAACCGACTTCCTTTTTTTTGTATATTAGTAAATGATTTCAGATCGTCATGCAAAATGTAACACTTCAGTATTATAAGTATAAAGAACCAAACTTAATAAATGGTTGTGCCACCTTTAGCAGTAAAACTGCTGTATAACAACCAAACACTTCTGATAATTGGAGATGCGTCTTTCACATTGCTGTGGAGAGATTTTGGCCAACTCTTCGCAGAATAGAATTCAGCCAAACTGGAGGGTTTTTGAACAGGAACCGCCTGGTCCTGACACAGCCTCTTCGGCTCGGCCACTCGGCTCGGTCGCTTTGTTCCTCTAAGCCTGTCAGAGGTGGACTTGATCTTGTGCTTGAGATCTTCCTGCAGAACTCAGTTCTTGATTCTCCTTCAGGAGTTTCTGGTAGAGAAGAATTCACGATTCTGTCAATTGTAGCAAATCACCCGCAGCCCTGAAGCAGCTAAGCATTCCCACATCATCATACTACCTCTACCATGTTTGACCAAATCACAGAATACTGTGTTAGATTTACACCAGATGTAACAGGGCCCATGTCTTCTAAAAGTTCCACTGTCGACTGATCAGACCACAGAACATTATCCCAAAAGGCTTGGCAAATGTGAGTTCCTTTTGGTTAGCAGTGGTTTCCACTTTGCAACTCTCCCATGAATAGCATTCTTGCCCAGTCTCTTTCTAACACTGGAATCATGAAGGCTGAGCTTATCTGAGGTGAGTGAGGCCTGCAGTTCCTTAGATGTTAGTCTGACTTCTTTTGTGACGTCCTGGGTGAGATTTCTGTGTGTTCGGAGAGGAACTTTGGTAGGCTCACCACTCCTGGGAAGATTGACCACTGTTCCAAGTTTTGTCTTTTTAAAGATAATGATTCTCGTTGAAGTTTTCTACAGTCCCAGAACCTTAGAAATGACTTTGTCACCCTTTCCAGACTAACATATTACAATATCTTCTCATTTTTTATGGAATTTCTTTTGAGAATGTTTAGCCCGCTTCACATTGCTCTATTTAAGTGACGATTAGATTCAACGGGGCTGACAGTAATTAAACATAGCCGTCTCGACTAATTGAACCCAATAATCAATTGTGTTTGGTTAACTGCTTTTCACATGAGGCCAGATGTTGCTGGATAGCTTATAAATGTAATGTTTGGGTTTGGGCCAAGCATGATCGATACTTCAGGCAGAATGTCTCTGTGCAGGTTGTCTGTGTGATGAATTCTGGTAGCAGTGCTGAAGGTCATCTTCTGTGCCTTGCAGGCTCTCCTCCTCTCTTGAGTGTCTGTACCCCTCTCCTCTCACTTTTTGTTCTCTGGCTCCCTTCGCTTCAGTCCATAGATCTCCACAGAAGTCACTCATGTACATGAAGAGTGAATGGCTTGTAATTTAATACCTGAAGGGGGTAACTCTTCAGGGGGTCTGCGGGGGAGAGACTTGATGTGGGGTCGGTGTCAGTCCCCTTTGAGATTCTTGGGGGTGGTGGCCAGTGTAAGTTCCTTTGAGATTTAGTACAGGGGGTATTGGGGGCACTGGAGGTCTCGCCACAGCTGGCTTGTGGTCAAATCTGGGCCCTGTTGCTATACAGATAAATGATGCTTTGGCAGATGTACGGTTATGCGGTTTAAGCAAATCACAATTCAGAAAGCTGCTTCCAGTGGAATTTGACGCCCGGCGTAAAGCTCACAGAGAATGTGAATTTGATCTTTTTGGAGTTGGCTGGAGGAATTCGCCGTCAGCCGTATGTCAGCCGGCGTCGCGTTTGTAGAGGTTCTTCCGGTGGCTGGGTGTGAACGCCGGCCCCTAACGGAACGCATGCTCGGCACACTTGCGTCATGGGTGAAATTTGTTTTCTCAGGGCAGTTTGGAAAACGACTCCGAGCTTCTCGTGGCCACACGCGTGCTAGGGAAGCGTCTGGAGGGTGTGGGCGTCTACGCAGGTTCCTCCATCTCCGCCGACCTTCCCTGGCATCGCTGGATCATGATACCGCCTCTTCCGGGTACAGCTGTGCTGCAGAGTCCTCCGCAAAGGTGCTTCCTGCAGGCATATTGACGAGAGGGGGGCATTAGGTGACTGAGGGGCTGGTGGTCTGAGGAAGCACACATGACAGATCACACACCGCGTGACTTCAGGTTTTAGCATGGCTCTCTCGCCCTGCCCCCCCCCTTAAGCTTATGCGCAAAGAGGAACAATGAGGTTCTGAGTAACTATGACTCAGTTTTGGGGAGATCCTTTCATATTTATTTGCCCCTTATCCCGGGGAGGTTCATGAGGGCATGACCCAGATTTACTGTTTATTTAGATTGTCATCAGACACAAATTCCCATGAAAACAGGAGACGGCACGCCTCACGAAAGTTCGTCAGTCAAAGGTTCCGCGCAGCAGTCGGGTTTTTAAGAAATAATGTGACAGACTGAGGGGTAGCAAAGTGGAAAAGGGCATTCAGGCCACTCGACCTGGGAGGCCTGGCTTGCCGCGGGAGGACACAGAGCCTCTGGCGTCTACCGAGGCAACGTTTGTGCCTGTTCACCCGCACGCAGGCGTGACCCTGGCTCGCACCTGTCTTCACTCGCAGGCGTGGGAGTGGCTGGCGTTGAGATAACTCGTCTACGTCCAGGCTAAGCGGGGAGGCCCGTCTGCTCCACTTCACACCAACAAATGGACATATTGACGAACTGTCCCCAGCTGGCCGGGCTCCGGGCACGTTCGGACGTCCGTAATGCGAGGATGCGTGCCTGCAAATGGGGAGTAATTGCTAATCGCGAGAACAGCTCGCATCGACGCTGACTGGACTCACAGGACTTCTGTCAGGGACCACACACACACAGGAGCCCCCCAGCATATGAGGGTGATGAGGATGCTGATTAATGTAGCTGTACATCTGTGCGGCGTCCGGGGACCAGGACTTGTGGGGCGAGCAGTAGGAATTTTCTATTTAAATCATGTGCTCCTCGTAGGAGATATGGAAATCCTGTCTGTGAGAGACCCCCCCTGCAGAGTGACAGAAGAGTTTTTCCTCCACCTCTCCTTGCTCTTTTTAGTTTTGTCCTTTCGGTGATCAGATTTCACTGGATTATCTGGCAGTTAAACAGAAAATGGGCACTCCCCAAGATCATGTTTCTACTGCGGGATGTTCCTACTGTGTGTGTGGGTCTTTCTGTTTGGCTGTATGATGATGGACAGTCTCCCGCCAATAATGACCCCCAGGGTGTTTCTGTCAATATCTCGGGTATTTTTGTCCACGATGGTCTTTTGCCTGCTGCCCTTTATGTGGTTGCAGCTTAATTCTAATCACCTTTAATCAGCTATCAGGTTGCCCCCATGCCTCTTGTCCTGCAAGTTAAACTGTTACTTTACTTTCGTTCACGTTCTCTCGACGGGACCGTGAAAAATTAACAGACGGCTCAGGGCTTCAGCTTGGTGACGTCACCTGGCTGTTTGACTTCTTGTCTAACGCTGTTTGTCCACCGCCTTGCCAAGAGGAACGAGGCCAAAAGCACTTTTGTGTAATTTTCCCATTGCAATCAGGAACCCACACCAGTGTGTTGACTGTAAGAAGATCACAGGTTTAAAAAGTATTTAGTTCAGCAAGTATCGGCTCATTTAAAAGTAGATGGCTTGTTTCCTGATTTTTCTTTAAATAAAAAGTAGTGGGTTTTTACCAGTACCTATAGAAGTAGAGAGTGCTCTGGGAATTATACTGCAAGCATTAAGCACCTCACCACTACACTGGACACGTTTAATAGAGGAAAGCTTTTTGGATTTTGTACCTGAGACTTCTGCACAGAAATGTTCCATTCTGGAGAGGAAAATATATAAGTAGCGCTGTGTGAAGCATTCCTGTGCAAGATTTACTGGCTGTACAGCAATCCAGCATTTAATCAGTGACAGAAAAGGTCGCCTGACCAGCCCACTGACAACAGTCTTTGGTCCGTGTGGTTCTTGTGCTGGAACAGGGCTCAAGCTTTCACGGACCACGTCACAATTTGTCAAGGTGGCACGTGGGGTGGGGGAGTTGTGAGGTTGGGAATCAACAGCCCAGAATTTATAGTTTGTTCTGGAAGGGTTGGAAAGGCGCTTTACCTGAGTAAGGCCTTGACTGCTTTCTGATAGGTTTGAGACCTCCTTCATTGCGGTGAAGGTATTTCTGCCATATTTGAGGTGAATGTGTATTGGCCCAGATTGGTGCTCCACCCATCGAGTCTAGTGGTGTCTGGAAGTGCTCTAAAGATGAAAGGGGGGGATGTCAGTGGATTTATCTCGTGATTCATCTGGGAAGTCTACTCATTCTGGTTTGCACACGTAAATGAAATGCTCTGCTAGCCGGTGTAAAAACTGGCCGGTGTAAACCGATGACCTATGAACTATAATGAGGCACCCAGAGTGTAGCCCCGACTGATTACTGCTCGAAAAGCACATCTTGGAGATTCGCAGGCTGGAGGTCAGCGTCCTTGGAAAGGCTGGTGGAGAGACATAGAGCGACAAGGAGTGGAGGGTGGTGTCCTAAGGGCTGTGTCTAGCCCTGCTTTAGACTTTCACTTCCTTTCATGCAGATGCTGTGAATTAGAGGAAGAGGATAAGGGTGGAGGCCTCAGGGCCTGGAAAAGCCAGAATTTCAGGCAGGCATTTGTACATTGCCTTCCCCCCCCCCCCCAGCCGTTTCTTCCTGTACTATCCCAGTATTCTGTACAGTCTGTTCTCACACATTTCCTGGTGGGGGTCATATTCTCCTCTGAGTCGCAGTTAATGGTTTTCAAAGGGACCGCACGTCACGTAGCATTCATAAGTCCTGTAAGGGGGACCACAGTGAGTGACTTACCATCCGGTCTACTGTGCGGTCAGCCATAGGCTGTAGCTTGTATTATCATTTCAGAAACGGGAAAGCTGTCCGTCTGAAATACAACGCTCTTCCTGTAACAGCCACCTGATTTCTCAGTTAACCTTATTCTGGTTTCACAGAAATCTCGAGTGACGTGGCTTAAACCCCTTAAGATCCACTGTGTACCTGTTGACTATTTTGTGCTGCACGTATTTTCTTCTGTGTCAAATGGTGTTTTTATTTTCTTTTCTTTTTTCATGGGCCGCGAGTGACTGTCGTTAACCTTGTTCTTGTGTGT
Organism: Gymnarchus niloticus; assembly: GCA_009936485.2. Taxonomy (NCBI): domain Eukaryota; kingdom Metazoa; phylum Chordata; class Actinopteri; order Osteoglossiformes; family Gymnarchidae; genus Gymnarchus; species Gymnarchus niloticus. The sequence goes on from JAACJT020001934.1 coordinate 10,325, forward strand.
TAAAAAAATCTGCTCCATTTTTAAGAGGCCTGGACTGTACATGGAAGCGGTGAAACGTGTTTTGCTGACCGCGGCTTAAAAGCGATCCACTTAAAGGCAAACCGCAGTTGCGTGGCTAACTGTTCTGCTCTGGTAGCAGTGCATTATGGGAGCTCATCAGGCTCTGCCCTTTGGTGGAATTCAGCAAGAGAGTTTAAAAATGAACTTAGCTGTGCGGCACTTGCTAACGACCCTGTCGTTTTATTCTGACACCCGGAGGCACGTTTTGTTACACAAAATGAAGTTTTCAGTGAAAAGGGAAGAGGAAGACCGTGCGTGTGTGTATGGCTGTATTCATGGCTGCTTTTAAGTTAGGTAAAATTTTTTCAGCTCTGCCACCTGTGGAAGATAATCTAGCATGTCGTAAAGGGCATCCGAGGCCACAGACCTGGCAGAGCTGCTGTTTTAAAATATAGACACTACCATTCAAAATGTCACTTAGACATTTCCTTGTTTTCCTTAATTTGAATAGGAAATAAAGCAAAATGAATGAGAAATAGAGTCATTGACAAAGTTTAGAAATAATGTTTAATTGAAATAATAATTGTGTCCTTCAAACTTTGCTTTCGTCAAAGACTCCTCCACTTGTAGCAATTAACGATCAGTTAACTTTTTAAAATGATAAACTGAATTAAACTAGCAAAGACGAAATTCCATTGGAACACAGGACTAATTGTTGCTGATAAAGGGCCTCTGTACACGTATGTAGATATTCCGTTAAAAAAATAGCTACGATACTCATTTACAACATTAACAGCATCTGCACTGTATTTCTGGTCAATCTGATGTTATTTTAATAGACAAAAACTTGCTTTTCTTTCAAAAACAAGGACATTTCTGAGTGACCCCAAACTTTTGAACAGTAGTGTGTGTGTTTGTGTGTAACATACAGTACTGTACAAAAGTCTTGAGACACCCCGTCATTTCTTCATATTTTGCTAGGAAAATGGGACAATAGGTACAGTGATTTATCTGATCATCTGTAATCATCTGCACCTGTTTCTTCACTGGTTCATGCCTTAAGTTAGCTGGCTTTGTTAAGCTTGAATGATTCGTACGTATGTCACTGTGTGGCTTAACAAAGAACATTCCTCTGAAACTGGTCAGCTACAGAGACTGGACTGAAAATGAGAGCCAAAGACTTTGAAAGTCCTTCAGGAAGCCTGGAGAACTGTTCCTCAAGGCTACGTTAAAAAAAAATACAAGTCTGGCTCTTTGGAAGCAAAATATGAAGAAACGAGGGGTGACTCGAGACTTTTGCACACTACTGATTGTGTGACTCGCCCGCCTTGGGTGTTGAGTTGTAGAAGCTGTCACGGCATGCAGGCCTCAAACTGAGCGCCGTCTGGCATCCTGACATAATAGCATGTGATTATATTCCAGAGTCGCACCATCCTTTCACCCCTAAATGGTAGACAGAACGCAGCTGTAAATTAGCGGGTGAATACCGTGAAAGGGCTGGTCTTATGGCTATTTTGGGTTACTTTTCCTCTACCCGCCACAGCTTCCGCTCCCTTTTTGAGGATTTGAATGGTTCTGAAAATGGATTTGGACGTAGCGTTCCGCAGTCTAACCAGGTCACCAAGTTGGACTGTCCTTTTTGAATGGGACCCAAAGAGTCCATCTGTCCCTTTTCTAAGGGCTTCTCTCCAAGCAAAACGACATGTCATTGTGGAACCAAAGTACACAAGTGCTTTGTTCCCAGTTCTGGGTTGATAGCTGTCGTCACCCCCCCCCCACCCCCAGCTGAGAGACCTGGGTATTTTTTGTTTGTTCGCCTCCTCTGGAACTAACATCACTCATCCGGCAATCCAGAACCCACCTTGGATCGATGCTGACAGACTCTGGTGTGTTCTGGGAAAAGGGCGGATTGCTGAGGGCCATGGGCAGGCCTTTCTCACTGGTGCCTGCCTGCACTGAGTCCAGTGAGAGCACCGGGGCCATTAAGCGCATGGTCAGACTCAGAGCCTCCTCAGCCCCCGGTTGTGGAGGGGGTAGACCTATGTCCCACCCCAGCTGGAGGGAGCTCTCTGGAGCAGTACCGTCCTGCCTCTTTGGCACTCTGCTTGCTTAAAAGGTGTGCTGCTCCCAGACCATGCTGGGAAAAGGTCATGCCACTTGAACCATGCTCCTTGGACGAGTATTCCACAGCTTGGGGCAGGCTGGAGAGGGCCTCCAGCATTGAGCTCATTGTCATCACACGCCTTACTCTGTCGGTTCTATATTTTGATTTTCAAGGCCATTTTAGAGGAAGTAACTTTTCTGATTTTTTTTCTTTTGTCAGCGACTGGGAGGTTCTCTGTTTTAACATAATTAACCCCTGTCTTCTCTTCACCTCTAAAGCCCTTCAAGTCCAAAATCACACCATTGCACGTTTGCCCTTTGCTCCATGGAGCAGCGGAGATGATCTCCCATGTAAAGGTGAAAGCAGACTTGCTGTCGGGTTTGTTATGACTGCGTTGTAAACGCTGCTTCATTTTTACAAGGCACTTGCTTTCAAAAGCTGCCTTTTCTGTGATCTTTGCATCACGTCATACACAATCAGCAGCAGATTAAATAGCTTGGCTGGCAGCTCCTTTATCCTCTGTTCGAGTTGCCTCCACGCCGTCACGGGCCGAGCCCTCTCCCATGAGTGTGGAGCAGAGCTAAGGTATCCTCTTCCTGCAGAAGCTTCCTCTGTGTTTTGTTACTGCTCATAGGAGATTGTATTTAAGCCTTTCACCAGGCCATGAAGAGAGTGTGGGAAAACGCAGGGCAGGGTGTCGAGGGCCCTGGGCCCAGCTGCCGCCATACGAGCCAAACTGCTGACCCGCCCCACGGCCAAATGGCAGTGGTGGGCGATGGGTTCCTGCAGAAACGGGAGAGCTTTTAATTGCTGACTGAGTCTGCGTGTCTTTTTTTAAAGAGAAAATCTAGATCACGTTGACTTGTTTTTATCTGGGGGACAAATAGTTGTTGTTGTTGTTGTTGTTTAGTCACGCAGTCGTGTCCGACTCTTCGCGACTCCATGGACCACAACACGCCAGGCCACCCTGTCCTCCACCGCCTCTCGGAGCCTGCCCAAACTCATGTTCATTGTCTCCACCACGCTGTCC
>JAACJT020001935.1:0-12640 GCA_009936485.2 Gymnarchus niloticus
ACACACACACACACACACACACACACACACACACACACACACACACACACACACACACACACACACACACACAGGCCTCATGGTCCACTGAAGTTCTAACAGAGTCAGCACACAAGACTTTACCTGAGCCCACCTTCAAGCAGCTAAAGCTGAGAGCGGTAGGTATGCTCCTCTCCAAACTCCACATGACAGGTAAGGCAGGATGACAAAGGGCTACATGATCTGCTAGGCTAAACTATAATACCCAGAGGGGTGGGCTACAGGACAGGCCGGGGGCTTGGAGAGAGCCTGCCTCTCTCTGCTTTAGCGGAGTGGGCTGAGAGCGTCGCTCCTGTTACGAGCCTTTAAATGAAACACGGGAAACACCCAGAGTGCCACACGAGCTCACGGACGCCTGCTAGCCACACAGTGCGGAGCCAGCCCAGCAACGGCACCCCCACGAGACGCTTCTGTGGCAGAAATGTGGAAAGACGAATTTGGCATCTGACTCACTCACACCTCAATTTAAAATCCAACTATAGTGCAGAAGCGTCACAAAGTCTCAAGAGGTTGCAAAAGCTGAGACTTTTGCAAAAACTGTTGAAAACAGGCAGGGACAGGTCATTAACCAGCCAGAGGTCCTGCTCTATCGTGTTGCCTTGCGAGGCTTTAACGGCAGACACGCCAACGGTTTTCACACGGTGACTTTGGTGGCAGGGTGCGTGCAGAGGTAAATGTCGCCGTTGCTAGGTGTCCTGCAGCTGGCGAGCGGCAGACGCGCCCGGTGGGGAGATGTTTCCTCGTGCCTCACCTGAAGGCTGGTAACAGTCAGACGGCGGGCATCGTCCACAGGGGCACACGCGGGCACCAGGAACGGGCTCTCAGGAATGTGCTCATCGTTGAATTTGATGGAAACCTCGTAGTCCCCTGGAAGACAAAAAAAATCTCTATTTATGCAGGAACAGTTTAGACCTGTGGCAGAAGGGAACGAGGACTATGAATTCAGAGAATGCATAGTGAGTCCCAGGAACAGCACTGCTGTTGGACCTTTCAGTGAGGTACTGAACCTGAATGATATTCAGCAGAGCGACAAGATGAAGCTCAGATAGTCCTAAGCAATGTTCTCAAAAAAAAAAAAGCCAAGTTGGTAGAAGATGGTTGAGAAGGGCCTCCACTCACCAGGCTCCTGAACGACGTAGGACACCCCACAAGATCCGTCCTTCCGGTCCTCGAAGGAGATCTCCGCACGGCTGGGCCCCTCCACAGCAATGGACAGACCTCCCGCCCCAGCCTCCCTTGTCCAAATGTTGAACTCCGCTGCAGAGAAACGAAAGCCAGGCTTGGAATGTGCCCTTTGCAGTAGAGGAACTGCATGGGAAATCGGCCCATTTGAGATTAGCCGTACCTGGTACCCCTGCCTCTGCCTTCTCCAACCCAGGGCCCCCAGCACGAACCTTACTGGCCCCACCCTCTCCCAGAGGCCCAACAGTGAACTGGAAGGGGCTGCCGGGTACATGCTGGCCTCGGTACTTCACAATGACCGTGTGGACCCCCATCTCGTGGGGCACAAAGCGCACGCAGTAGGTGTTGTTGCCCACGGCGATTATGTCCGCTGGCTCAGTGCTCCCAGAGGGGCTGGTGACGTGGGCAGACACATCGTGGACATCGATCTCTGACGGAGAGACGGAGACCTGTCAGCGGTGGGCCGGGAGACCTTAGCAGGGGCAGTGCGGGGACATGCAGAAATGCGACAGCCATCATGTCCACTAAGCTCTTAATCATGCCAGTTGCTGCCATGACAACATTCAAGTGGCAAGTATGGAAATAAACAGCAAGTGGCAGCAGTATGATGCAGGATACTGTACTGAGCCTCACACAGACAGCTTTGTAAAAAAAAAAAAAAAAAAAAAAAAATGCAAAAACACACGCACAAGTAAACGAAAGGAGCGCGTTCTGCCAACCTCGTTGTCCACATGCCCAGTGCCTATAACGCACCCTCCAGCCCAGAGGGCCTTGTGGGGGGGGTGGCTGCAATCCACATCCCCTCTGGTGGCACGGGGACAGCCCGGTCACCTCCCCCCCTGGGCTTACGCCTGAGGGAGCAGCAGGACCGATAGACCATGTGGGTCAGAATCTCCCGGGAGAGCGCCAGGAGAAACCAGGTCACTACGGGGGTCGGAGGGAGGAGAGGGAAGAGAAAAAGGAATGAAAAGACAGGAGAAAGCAAAGCAGGAAGGAGGCTGTGAAGGCAGAAGAGGCTGAGGAACCTTAATGTTTAAGGTCTGCTGAAGAAACAGGAAGTTTGAGAGGTTTCTGCCCAATGTAGATGAAGGGACGGCTGGGGAGATATTGGTCCAATTGTCATTCTAACCAATAGGCCCAGGGAAGACAATCCAATCAAAACACTGAGAAGGCCACTGTGGCCCAGGTTAAAGGATCCACCTTGAGCAATAACCCAATATGGAGGAGACCTACAAGAAAACTGTAGGGATTAAGGGGGTAAGAACCTGACCAGTCAGATAATCTCTTATGCAAGAAAGATGGGCTTCAAAAAAGGTAGGGTTCACAGGTGTAGCCTACATAGAGAAGTGTGCAAGCAATCTTAGGCAGATATCTGGATGCCCCATTCAACTGTTTAACTCCTCCTGCAACATTCAACTGCTTTTAGCTTAACATGACAGTGAAAAATCACACCAAGGAATAATGTTCTCTACCAGCGACGGTTTCACGATGATGAAATCTGTCCGAGAAGGAACAACGCCCTCCCTTTTGCCTGAGGTGGTTTAGTATGCGCGTTACATGTCTGAGCAAAACATGCTGTTGGACTACTTGGAGAAACTCAACCTTCACATGTACAGGAGACAATCGCCCCGCCTGGGGGGCAAGTCCTGTACAAACCCAAGCTTGTCCACCTCTGACTAAAGTTAGAGGCTGGACTCAGGTTAACAGCCAAAGGCCAGACACGTTCTGGTACACGAGACAAAAACTTCATTAGTCATGGGACATTTGCAGACCCCACCCCTACCTGGGATCTTCAGGTTGAGGTCACACACACTGCCGACGGTGGCAATGGAGGCGGCCCTCTGGCGGCGGCTGATACTTTCCCGGATACGCCCCTCTCCGGTCACCTTCACCGTGAATGGACTCCCTGCCAAGCAAAACCAGGACAGACGTGGAAACCCGCAGCTCTTTGTAGAAGCTGACATTAATACGGCTCCGTCACTCGACAAGGCGTCATTAGTGTAATGAGATCAGAAGGAATCGATTCATGAAATGCTACGGCTCCACAGCTATGCCATAATCAGATGGCAGTTTTCATTGGCAAGATGGAGACGAGTGTTGGCGCCTCACCAGGGACGTGCTCTTCCGCAAATCGGATGGAGACCAAGTAGGCGCCAGGCTCTGTGGGGCAGTAGGACACCTGACAGGTCCCGTCTTCCAGATCTTCCGTCTGGATGTCCACCTTACTGGGACCTTCGATGGCCAGGGCGAGACCTCCATACCCTGAGGTGGCACATGGCAGACTCATGAGGGGAGCACAGGTAAACAGCAAGATGAGGAAGCCCAAAGGCAATGAGCCATTACTCTAACTGCAATAGAGTAATTAAGGAAGCTCGCTTTATCAAGTGCGACTTCCATTGTGAAAGCTGGCCTCCAGTCACTCTTCACAATTTTGCTGGAGTCGGTCTGGTGTTAAACCCGGAAAACGAGACCATTAAAATCACTAAACCACGCCAAGCATCTGCAAGGGTATAACTCCAAGTTAGTTTCGTTTTGGCAAACCATGGCCAAAAGGTGCGGGTAGGTGGAATGTAAATGTGCCAGAGACCAAAATGGAATTTGCCAGTACTTCGCCCCCCCAAAACTCAATTTGCACAGGTAACCCCCACCCCGATAAAGCATTGGCCGGCTCACTCACCCGCATCACGTGTGTCCACCACAAAGTCTGCCATGTCAAAGGTGTGGCCCTCGTGCAGGCCCTGTCCAAACACCTTCACCTTGGTGGCATCTCCGATCTCTGACTGCACCACCATGATGGTGACGGGGCTGTTGGCCACGTGACGGCCATTCTTCTTGATGCTCACCAGGTGCTCCCCCACCTCTCTGGGGATGAAGGAAATGCCTGGGGGGGGGGTAATTCCACTTTTATAAGCATCAGTATGCACATAGCACCAGAAATACAATGCTTAGAGTGGAATTGTGACAAAATTTACAAGTTAAAATTCGGCCCATCATGAACCATAAAACTCCCCCAGAAAAGTGTGCTAGATGGGTCCAGACTTATTGGACAATTCAGCAGACTTGGGTTCGTTTCATTGGTACAGTTAAGCCCCCCCCACTCACCAATATGGTTGTTGGGCTGCCTCTTGAGCAGGCAGGGCTCATCACGGCCTGATGGTGCTGTGATGCTGGCGGTCAGCAGGCTCAAGTCGGCCTCGGTGATGTCGAGGGAGAAGTCGGCCGCAGAGCCCAGCTTCACCTGTGAACGCCTCCTGTTGTCCTCTGCACGGGAGTAGACACGCCACCTTTAAGCTCCCGCTCAAGTGCTCCATGTCCAAACGCGAGGCCATGCACCTACCGGTGATGCGGGCGGTGAAAGGACTGCCAGCAATGTGCTTGTCGTTGTAGCGAACGAGAATATTGTAGTCGCCGGGCAACATGGGCAGGTACGCCACGGTGCAGGAGCCATCCTTGTTATCTGCACAGCTGATCTCTGCTTTGGAGGGGCCCTCGATCGCAAGGTCCAGACCACCTGCCCAGCAGGGGACAGAGTTGAAGCATCTGTAACCGTATTTATGTGCCTCCTTATCCAGAGTTCAATGGGACTGACCTTCCCCTGCATCGTCAGTGAAGATGGTGAAGGTACTGATCTTGTTGGCGACGCCGTAAACCAGGCCCGGCCCGTACGCAGTGACGTTGGTGCTGTTGGCACTGTTGATGAAGAAGCGCAGGGGGCTCTCTGTTGGCGAGGCAAACGGAAGGATGTGAGCATGATGGGAGGCAAAGGAGCATCCACACAACAGCATGTCTGTCAACACAGCAAGCACAAACTTTCTGGGTGGTGCAAAACGGAGTCAAAAGCTGAAAGTGCTATTTTTAGCTATTATCCCTCCTAACATTATGGAGCAGGAGTATGGATTTCAGCTCAGTAAACAATGTCTTCTGGGAGGGGGCTGCCCTGCTGAAGGGGGCCACAACACCAGCCTCCTGTTTACAAGAGGACAAAAGCAGCCCAGAGAAAGTGTGACATTCCAGAAGGAGGTTGTGAGCCCACTTCGAAGAAATGGCCAACCTCAGACAAGCCCAGGCCTGAGACAAACCATGCTGAGGAAAAGAAATTTCTGGTCTGATGTCACAAGGATTTAACGCTTCTTACAAATCAAGGGATTTGTTTGTAGCTAAACCCAGTTGGGGAAGAGGGAGGGGAAAAAAAAAAAAAACAGCCAAGCTCGGCTCCTTCACAAACACCAGGGCTCCTAACAATCCCATGCTCTGCAGAACACACAACCCATCGAGCAGCGGCATCATGGCCAGCCACATTCTCCGCACAAAGGGGTCGGAGTCGAACCTGGGATGTGGGCACCATTGTACTTGATGTGCATCTCGTGCAGGCCTGGCTCTGTGGGGGCAAACTTGACTGTCACGGTCCCATCCTTGTTGTCAATGATCTCAGGCTGGGCGGTCTTCCCTGATGGCATATGGACCTCTCCTGGGGGAGGGGGCAGAGAAACACTGGTTCTATGCTGGAAAAACCCCCAAAGGCAAATCTGTACGGGAGTGCTGGAGAGGCCAGCACCTGAAGGGTTATGGTACTGACGCGTCAATTTAGTACATTTAAGTTCACCAACAATTAAAAGATCAAAGACATCTAGGAATTCAACCTGAAACCATTTGTCATATTCAAGTTTTTAAAAAGTTCACTTCAAATAGCAAATCTCTGAATACACATGCTGAGAGAGCTGATATTTAGGCTTATGTAGATTCAAGGATGTTTGGCTTCTGTCCGACCTCAGTTCAGCACAGACGTGGTCTCACCAGTGATTTCCCCTTTCCTGAAGGCGAATGGGATGACCAGGTCAAAGGGCCTAAAGCCAGTTCCGTTCAAGCTGGGGGCAGGAATGGAACCATCCGTTACCTGGGACAGCAAGTTCGGGAAAGTTAGGTTACATGGAGCCGCCTTCCAGAGAGCGAAGAATGTTGCTTGGGGTGAGCCAGCGGGACTTGGGCATGTATGCAGAAAAGACAGGTGAACAGAAGTCCACTTGTGGAGAGGTGTACCCCCAGATCAGTAAGGAAGAGGAACAGGTCAGGGCCGCATTTAAAAAAAGATGGACACTCAGACCCACCCAAACATCTGGCTCACATTGCCATGCTTGAATTTCTTGGAGAAGGCCATTTTGCTCAATGGTACAAGGCAGACACATTCACGAAAGCCTACCCAGTAATTATGGAAGTCTTATTTTTAAACTGGGCTGAAAAATCAAATCAAACCATCAGTATACCAACTCACACAAAGGACTGAACAATTCTTCCCAGCCCTGGGGCTGGTTTTACAAACCGCCAGAACTTCTCTGCAGAGGACGGTGGTAAATTCTTTAGACTTGAGAAGCAAAGCAGGGTTTGGGGAGAAGTGAGCAGAGACTCAGAACACAAGGGTGGAGAGAAGCTTTAGGGTGCAGCAGAGTCTAAGGAGAGAGATCAGTATCTGGGAGAACGAGAGGAGGAGGGTAGGAGAGCAAGGCAGGCCTGGCGATGAGACCACCAAGAAGGAGCTAAAAGGAGAAGGTCGGCAGGCTGTGTACCCAAGACTGGAAGCCGGGAGGGCTGGTCATGGGGGCGGCTTGCTGCTGCTGGACTGACTGCGGTGCGACCAGGACAGCTTCCTCAGAGGCCTGGGTGGTGGGATGTGACCATTAGACAGCATGTGACATGGAGAAGGTAGCCCTGAAGAAGCTGCTTGTCACACCTTCCACCCACACACACTCACCGTGACTTTAAACGGGCTGCGAGGAACGTTCTCCCCGCCAAAGCGCACGTAGATGACGTAAGTGCCCGGCGCGGGAGCCGTGTAGAAGATATCGAATGTTCCGTCCTCATTCTCAATGACCTCGGCCTCGACCTCCTCGCCATCCGGTGTAATGATGACACAGGACACCTTGCCCTTCCCAGCACCCCTCGTGTTCACAACAAAGCCCACCTCCTCGCCGATGCCAATGACCGGACCGAGACCCATGCCTGGAGGGCGCGCACGCACACAGAAATTCTGTTTGTTTATCCTTGTCAACATGAGATACTAGATCCTTTTAAAACCTTAAAAGGACAGCTTGCTGTAACCAGAGGCATCCTGTAGTACTACAAAAAATTCCTGGTTACACTTTACATCTATCATATGTTAGATGTACGAATTCAATCAGATGGTGGTTGAAACAGCACCCCACACAGTCCTGGCTGGAAAGCTGCAGAAGGCTGTGGAGTGCCCCTCCTACCTGTGACTGTACACTTGCTGGCATCGCCCACAGCGGTCGCACGGACACGGTACGGCGAGGCTGGGATCTCATCACCCCCGTACTTGATGACGATGGTATACCGGCCCACCTTGTCCGGTATGTAAGACACTCTGTAGGTACCGTCCTGGTTATCATGGATACTAAGCTTCCTGGGTTTGCCCTCCTGGTCCTAAGACAAACATCCATATTGCATTCAGATTTAGCCATGGAAGCTTTGATACACAGCGCAAGATCCTCAGGGACAAGGTGACTGAATTTTGAACGGTCTTCAACCTCGCTTGGCAGCACAGTGATTTAAAGCTATAAAACGAGGCATCTTGAATTTGGCAGGCATAAAATACGTTCCTTGAAAAAAATCTTGGTCTTACTGTCATTTCTCCAGAGAAATGACTTTGGCATAGATGCCTACTATTAGGGAGGCCTGGACCCGATCAGCAGATGTGGTGGTTCAAGAGAAAGCATAGACAGATTAGAGCACGCATGTGACACCAGCTCCTCCTGACAAAGATCACAGTAGCAGCAGGACTTAAACAAGGCTGGAAGGTTTCTGTTCTGGGAGCAGTGGCAGCAGGAACTAGACAAGCTTCATATGCTGGGAAGGGAGTGGAGCACAAGCTAAAAGGTGATTCCGGGACACTAGGCTAACCCTCATGCTCACCGTGATCTGCACGGCCAGCTGACCTTCTCCGGCATCCTTGGCGTCAATGGCGAACTCCACGGGCAGGCTGGCTGGGAGACCTGTGCTCAGGCCCGGCCCGCTGGCTCGTACCTTGCTGGCGTCGTGAGTGGGCAGCACCCGGAACCTAAAGGGGCTGTTAGGGTGGGGGGCACAGGTGACAAGAGGTCAGAAGGGGGGGAGTCAAAGGGGAATGACAAAACCAGAACCAGGACCATCTCGCACCTGTAAGGGACCTCCTGATCGGCATACTCGACCACCACAGAGTATGGTCCTTCCACCATGGGGGTGTAGGCCACTGTGTGTGTCCCGTCTCCATTGTCTGTCACCTGCACTGGCTCAGCTATCCCTGAGGGGACAGGACAGCTGATTTCACCTATGTTTACCAGGCACACCATAGCTTAAGGGACTTTCATTGATTCTTGTTGCTAGGCAAAGGTCAATTTAATGCCAATTAAGGCTGATTACATTTGCATTACATGCAATTGGCACCACATCCAATTAAGCAAAGCATTCAATCAGCACGACCGGCTCACCCACACACAGCCTTCATCCAGAACAAGGATGGAAACACCACATGGAAAGAACGTGCCGGACTAACTTCTCCGTTTAACAAAGGTTATAATTTACTTCTGCAGCAAAGGCATGAGGTTTGGAAAACAACAACATTTGGCCATTGCATATTAAAAAGGCCTTTAAACCCATCATTAAAAGTCACATGGACAGGCAATGCGGGGGCTGCTACCTCCATATTAAACTACAGCAAAACTAAACTTACAGGTGTGTAATTGTTCCTTTGCACACAGGCTGATTGTTCTTAGAACTTGCCCGCTGTAAAGCTGTAGGATTCTTTGTTTACAGAAGGACCACAATGAACTCTAAATCCAGCAGGGTTTGAGGGCACAGCCACCTGCACTCTGCTCTGCATTGATGCTCGCTTCAAGCAAAACAGCCCAACCATTCTGCCAGAAGGCAATTCAAAAATGGATCCTGACCAATCAGAGCCAAGCATGTGCACCTGCTGACAGTCAGAGGGCAGCAACCCTGACTACAGGTTTCACATAGTCCTACCAGGTAGACTTGTTGCCATGACTACTGAAACACAGTGCAGAGAGCCTGCTGACTTGCTGGTATTTACATCACAAGGCAGTATGACGAGCTCTGAGGCTGTCTGAGCTCCAGGGAGAAGCAGGTCACAGCAGGAGCAGCATGTAGAAGCAGCCAGCCAGCCTGACAAGCAGGCTCTCCTCATGCCCACTGAATCCCAGGAGTCCTTAGGAAAACACGGTGAAGGCAAATCGGGGAAGCCTTGCAATCAGAGCTGACAGCTTTCGACGTCACTCTCAGAAAAACCCTTGAATCACAGCAGAGTTGTGGCCTATCCTACTTGACTTTGACCCCCAGCACCATTGGATCAGCAAGCAATGGAGGAGAAACAGAAACTGAAGTGGGCTTCAACCAAAGGTGTCTCCAGTCAGAGTGCACCCTGCAGACCTGTCTCTGAGTCCCTGGGCTCAGCCTTAAAGAGATCCATAAAGGCTTTCAGGTGACTGCGCCAAAGCTGGGCTTCCTCCTCCATCACTAGAATACAAAACTCAAGCCATTCAGCATCCACCTCACAGAAGCAGGTTGACTGGTTGCAGGGGATTCAAGGGGTTATACCAGCTTGGGGTCCAAGCTCAACCACATCTGCTAGACCAGGGCAGGTGAAAGCGTCACTGGATTGGGTACTGTGAGCACAGCCAAGTGCGCTGAACCACTAGCAAAACTTGCCTTTGGGTGCCATCACTGCCACAGACAGGGGTGCCACGCCAGCCCTGCTGCAGTCTATGGTGAAGGACTGGGGGATCTTGGCACGCACTGCAGAGCCCACGCCGGGGCCAGAGACCTTCACCTTGCTGGGGTTCACCACATCCTTTGCTGGGACCTTAAATGGACTTCCTACAGACCAAGACCAGAGGTGACTTGGACTCTAAAACCAACATCTACAGACAAATTGAAACTGAACAAAATTAAACCCAGACTTGCTCCCCTTTGCCTTCTAACCATTGCTGCAGTGGCTTTAAGTTCGGCGAGCTGACCTGGAATGTGCTTTCCGCCGTAGGTAATGTTGACGTCGTACAGCCCAGGAAGGTATGGAGTGTACTCCACATTACAGCTTCCGTCCTTGTTGTCCTTGCAGGACATCTTTGATTCCGATGGGCCTTCCACTGTTATGCCCAAACCACCGATGCCAGCTCCCCTGCAAAGAGAAATGGAAGTCTCTCCTGAGTGAGAAAGCCCTTCATAATCAAGGCTCCACACAAGCAGCAGGCAATCTCACCTGGTGATGATGGAGAAGTTGTTGGGTTTCTCCGTCAGTGCTTCCTGAAGCCCAGAACCCTCGGCAATAACACGGGTGGGATCACAGCCCTCCACCACATCTACTTGGAATGGACTCCTTGGAACAGGAGTTTCATTGTAGAGCACCTCCACACTGTGCACACCTGTAGTGAGGAGACGTGATGCTCAATCTACCACCACCCATTAGGCTCCCCTCCCCCTCCATCGATCGTACCGTTCTCAAACGGCGTGTACTGCACATCATATGTCCCGTTGGCGTTGTCGATCACCAGGCAGTCAGTGGAGGCCCCCGAGGGGTTCCGGACCAGGGCCTTGACGTGGTCTCCACCGGCTTCACTCAGGGGCCGAGCATCCACCGTGAAGCTGGTGGTAGCTTCGCGGAATACCCCTGCACACAAACACCGGGCACTTCAAGTCATCCCAAAACATCCAATACTGTCAAACCCAGGAGGCAGGAAAAAACAAGGTCATGAGAAGGTGGCACTACTCATTACTGCCTTCCCACTGAAGGAAATTGCCTCAGTTCATCCAACTCAGTTACAGGAGAAGACCACATCAAGATAAAGAAACCTTGCGAGCCTAGTGGCAAAAAGAATTTAAACCCAGTACCAAAGTTCAAAATGTGTTGATTACCTGAACATATTGGGACCAAGTTTGATTATCCAAACATAATACCCAGTTTATACAAAAACTGGAAGTCAAGCTAGGATCAAGTGCATTCTGAATAAGTGGTTCAACATTAACCCCAAGGTACATGGGAGACCATCCCAAGTCCTCACAGGAGTCAACGCCCACACCTGACTCCTGTAATAAGTTATGACCAATGTTATACTGCAGGAATCTAAGATAAGATACAAATGCATTAAGCTGCAGGAGTAACACCTTGGCCTGATACCCAGAACTGGAAGTAGACGCTGTAAATTTGGGGGGGGGAATTCAGATGACGTTACTGTAAACAGATATACGGTCTGGAATGATTCATAGTTTCAGGGTCACAGCACTAAAATGAAGCTGTCAGCTGCCTGACTATACAGCAGACCTTAAAGATGGTAGCACTTAAAATGAGGACTCACCTTTTCCTTCCACCCCAGGTCCAAATGCTTTCACTTTGCTGGTATCCACAGCTGGGTCCACCTGAACCTTAGCAGGGAAGCTAGGCACGGTCGAGCCTCCGTATTTAAGTAGAAGGGTATACATGCCAGCTGTGAGGGGCACGTAGGTGACAGTGTAGGTCCCATCTTTGTTGTCCAGCACATCAGTCTTGGCCTTGGCACCCAAGTCAGACACTGCCTCCAAGCTGAGCACACCAGGCCCTGCCTTCGAGCAGTCCACGCTCACTGCGCTCGTCTCGCCCACCTTTCCTCGCTGCAGCCCCGGGCCACAAGCCACCACCCTGGAGGGATCAAAGGGCATCTGGACGTCCGCATGGAACGGGGAGTCTGGGATCTGGATGTCCTCAAAGAGGATGTTGACCAGGTACTCCCCGGGCTCCGTGGGCAGGTACGACACAGAGCAGGTGCCATCACCATTGTCTGAGCACTCTATCTTGGCCTCAGTAGGACCCTCCACGGTGAGCCCAAGGCCACCAGTGCCCGCACCCTTCGTGTCAATTGTGAACTCTGCTGGTTTTCCCACAAGACCACCTTTCAGTCCAGGGCCATAAGCCTTCACCTGAGGGATAGCAGGGGAGAGCTGAAAGACTGCCTGGACCGTCCAAGCTACCATTTACACAGCAATTCAGGAGTCCTGGACTCCCCACCACAAGCTGTGCAGCCCTGTGGAGTACCTTGCTGGGGTCTGGGGGCAGCAAGGCCTCCACAGGAAATGGGCTGCCAGGCACGGGGCTGCCATCGTAGCTCACATCCACCGCGTAGAGGCCCTCCTCCTTGGGGATGTACCTCACCAAGCAGCTCTCCTTCCTGGGCAGGGGCTCCATGGTGCAGGGCACCACCTTATTGGATGGGCTGCTGATCCTCACATCCAGTTTGCCCTGGCCTCCTGCTCCCTCCGTGCTCACGGCAAACTGCTGGTCCTGGCCAACCTGCACCCCTAAAACACAAACACCCAGTATGGGCAATAAGGCTAGGCACAGACGTGCAGAACACACCAAACAGAAACCCGACTTAGCATCTCG